>CAJNIZ010048159.1:0-65626 GCA_905231905.1 Symbiodinium pilosum | reverse complement strand
TTATTGCCACTGGCTAATGGGTTTCTCACTAGATGGTTTTGATCTCTGCTCATGTGTTTCCTCTGTATGTGAACGTACTGGCTCTTCATATAGACCTTGATACGTACATATGTATATATACACATATACAACACATGCATGTGTATACATGAACTTACGGTTTTGTTCAAATTGCTCCGGACTAGGTCCTATAAAACCCTGTTACGCCGCTTCGACATCGAAGGTCTCTGACGCGAATAAGCCCGTAAAAAGGGGGTTTAGAGGGATCAGACATGTGGGTTTAGGCTCCCTTCAAGCGGGGTTCATAGAGACTACATAAGGTTTAGCCTCATCCCGAGCACCCTCTGAACTCTAAAGGTTTCCCTACAGCAACTTATTTATTGGGGCTTCCAGTCATGAGGGGTCCTATGATAGCATGTAGAGTGAAACGCAGTAAGGAGAATGTCCAGTCTTGGAAATGTCCATAGTCCATAGCTACGCAAGGTGCACTGACCTGCTGCCTGCGGCAGGTGGTCAGAGCAGATATATTTCGCCTGCGAGCGCACAAAATAATCGTATGGCTTACACCCGGTGACGTGAGCCTCAAACCAGCACCCCTGGTGGACAGTCGCATGCGGGTGGTTGTCAAAATTATGATCCCTTTTTGGGTACCCTAAATATTAAGTGCCGTATTTAATAGGGATTCAAAAAGGGACCATAATTTTGACAACCACCCATGTGAGAATCCCAGCAAGAAGATTACACGCCCAGAGATACTTTTCAAATCAGGAGCTGCCTGTTTGCCTCCAGATGGTACAGTCTTGATTTAACACACTCGACTTGAAAAAGGATTCATAATTCTCAGAACCTCGCAATGCTGTGCAGAGTCCTACCAGGGGCTGAAGACATCAAAGGCTCACACGGAAAATTTCAACCATGTACCAGCTTAAACCTCTGCTTTGCGAGGTGCCCGCCCTTCCTCTTCAACACACAAATGGGAGCTTCCAAAAATAGGGGGTACTTTTGCGGTGGTCCCATGACAAGGATTATAGTGTGTGGGGGACATTTATGCAAACTACCCAAACATCACCTCGTGTACCTAAGATTCCTAGCAGGAGAGGCCTGCTCATCATCAGGAAGGGCGCGGCATTAGATCTGCATGTCGATTCTTCGCCCCATTGCTCGCCCCGCGCACTCTGAACCCCAATCCAGAACTGTAGGAACCAAGCCAGGATAGGGTACAACTTTTCATTCCTCACAGCAACCCAAACCCTAGACCCTATAAAGAGGTATTTTCCCCCTTAAGTAGATAGAACATGGCTTTGGGTATATTCTGATATGATCTCCACACACCCCATATTCTGTCTACTTAAAGGGGGATTATACCTCTCAACCCTGAACCCTAATCCCTAAACCCATATTCTATCTACTTAAGGGGGACTATAACTTTAAGCTTCTCCACTACAACCAAAAAGAGGCGCTCAGGGGGCTTGAGGGCTCGCTGTCTTCTGAATAGTAGTCGGTAGAGACCAAGCTCTCGGCGGCCACCACCTTAGGGTTAGCATTTAGGGTTTAGGGGTCTTGGGTTTTAGGATTAGGGGTTTAGGGTGTAGGGTTTAGGGGTTTAGAGTTTAGGAGTTTTGGGCTTAGGGATTTAGGGGTTTGGTGTGAGAGGGTTACAGAAAGGGATAAGACTTTTCAACTTTGCTTGCCCATGATTGGGAAATTATTGTAATCATACGTCTAGATTCCAGAATTATCTGGCTTCAGTATTGTAAACCCTAGATGCCCAGTTTCCTGCATAGGAAGCTGCTTTTCCTTCTCCCCTTTAGAAATCTCTATACCTACATCTCAGGAATCTGCTGTATACATATCTGGGTTTGACAAATATATCAAACAAAGACTCACTTTAGAGCGTAACAACTTTTGGAATAGCGCTGGGGATTATAATAGATGCTCTAAACCCCAAACCCCAAATCCCAAGCCGTGTTGTAGAGCAACAGCTTTGGAGCAGTTCGAGTCAGAGCACCTAGAAACCCCCAAACGCCGGGGCTCCAAATAGCCCCAACAATGCAGGTATGACGTCGGGCCCGGGCTTGTTCTAGACTCTTGGAGCCAATTTGGGTAGCATTCATAAACTTAATGCGCCAACACCCCATGAACCGGAAGCCCCTTAACCCTAAACCCTAAAGGTTTAGGATTTAGGGGTTTAGGGTTTACTGGGGTTTTCGAGTACACCGGTTACACACTAGACCCTATACCCTAAACCTTGCTTCGTGGAGCGGATGATTTAGCTGAAGGTTTTCTGGCCTCATGCCTCTAAACCAGAAGTCACAGCCTGCCACAAGTATTTTTGGGCGAATCTTTACATTGGGCTGCCTTTTCAAGCCAGTTTCATGATATGCTGCGGGATACGAGAGATATAACACATCATTCATCATTTAAAATCTATTTTTGTGTTTTGGAACTATCCCCTGATACCCCAACCCCTAAACCCCAAAGAAAACGAGCCCTTGGAAAGTTCACGAATGAACAGTTCACGGAACCCCCTCCCCCTCCCCCCCGGTTGGAGGGGGGAATATACAGGGGATGAAATAGGGTTTAGGCTTTAGGCTTTAGGGTCTAAACTCCTTAGAGGGTGGTTATCTAGGCGATTGTCTAGGGGATTACTATAGGAAGTTTACATGATAGCTCAATTAATGTCCATAAGGGATTAAAACTCTCCAAGTATACATTAGGTACTGCCCCCCCTCAGTAACAGTTGGATAATACATATAATATGGATATATATAGCCCTTAATAGGACCTCTAATATAGACTGTTACTGGGTGGGGGCAGTACCCAAAGTATACCCCTGAATCCGAAGGGCCGACAAGCGGACCCTAAAGCCCAAAACCTTTTCGCATCTGGACTCCCACAGTTTTCTGCCGGACATGAAACCCTAGGACTCGAACCAACCATTCGGGTCAAACCCTAAACCCCTAAACCCCTAAACCCCCAAACCCCTTAACCCTAACTCCGAGTCTTCGTCCGTGAGCCGTAAAGCGCGAGCATCCAAGCTGAAGCCCTAAACCGCCCGAACCCAAACCTCATAGGGTTCAGAGGTTTAGGGGTGCAGGGTTTAGGGGTTGTAGGGGTTTAGGGTAAGACCTAGACTCAACAACTCAACCGAGTCACATCTGCAGCCACCGGCATCGAGATCATCCCTTCACCAAAGCCAAGAGCCACATCGCCAAAAGAACCCCCGCCTCAGGTATAGGGTCTACGTGGCACTTAGGACCCCTACTAAGGGTTAATGGAAAAGAAAATGGAAACTATTATATTATAGGGGTAGATAGGGTTTATGAAGGGGTTTAGGGTTTAGGGTTTAGGGTATGTAGGACCCCTACTAAGGGTTAGACCCCATTAATATACAAGGCCTCCTTTTGGGTACCCTAGACCCTAAACATAAACCCTAAACCCTACAGCCCTGAACCCTGAAAGGTCTCCTTTTGAGGGTACCTTGCAGGAGTTTATACCATAAACCCTAATCTCTAAACCCTAAACCCTGATCCCGTAACCTTAAAGCCTAGTCCCTGAACGTCCCTAAACCCTTCGGGTTCGACCTAACAGGATTTAAGGTCTACAGGGCTCGGAGCTTCGACTCGACAAGATTTGGGGTTTGCCTACAAAAGTTTAGGGTTTAGGGTGTAAGGTTTTGGGTTTGAGGATAAGGTATAGGGTTTAAGGTTAAGGGTCTAGGGCTTAGGGTTTAGGGTTTGGGGTGTTCCCAACTACCTACAGCCCTAAAGTATGTAGTGGAATTCTGGGCTGTTTTCAAGGTTTGGGCCATTATTCTACCTTCTTTTGGGGTCCAAGTAGAAACCGTTATCAAGTCAAACCCTAACCCCAAGTCCTAAACCCTAAACCCTAAGGTCGCATGAACCTTCAACTCCTCCCTATACTTCCTCTTGTTCCCTTGGGATTTCGGGTTTAATGCAGAACCCTACTTCATAAAACCCCCTCCCTAATACGGATTATAAGAGGGATCCTAATATTAAGGCCCCTTAAAAGGAGGGGGTTTATTAATCATGGGTCTACATTAGGCTGTTACGCGGAAAGTACTTTGCAGTCGAATGGGCTACATGAGAATTTGCGGGCCTAGTGCCAGACAGAAGGGACCCGGTGCCCACCAATCCTGTCAGCTCATGTAGACCTGCAAGAACTGCACATTGTACATGCCTAAACCCTGAGCCCAAGACAACCTAACAACTCCAACGCCACAACTTCCGTCATTAGCGGATTATTCGGGGGCCGCTAAGCCCTATAGTCCTTATTCCTATATGCCCCTACATAGCCTTTACATCCCTTTTTAAGGACCTTCATTGCTGGACTGTTTCCGAAGCACTCTCAACCGTAAATCCTAAATCCTAAACCCTAAACCCTAAATCCTAAGACCTAAACACTGAACCCTAAATCCTGAACAGTAAATCCTAAACCCTAAACCCTAAATCCTACCCTAAACCCTGAATCCTAAGCCCTAAACACTGAACCCTAAATCCTGAACAGTAAATCCTAAACCCTAAACCCTAAATCCTACCCTAAACCCTGAATCCTAAAGCCTAAACCCTAAACCCTAAATCCTATCCTGGACCTTAAACCGCGTCACGAGAGCTGCGAAAGCCGCCCGAAAGCGATGCGGCACGGATCTCGGTCTCGGCGGCATGCTGCTCAAGGCCTTGCGTCTGTTAAGTAGCGTTTAGAATTTAGGGTTTAGGGTGGTTTAGGGGTTTAGGGTTTAGGGGTTTTGGGGTTTAGGGTTTTGGGGTCTAGGATTTAGGATTTTGAGGTTTAGAGTTAGAGTTAAAGATTTCTCTGGAATTCTCCCTCTACCTTCCCTTTTTCTACCACCCCTTGGGTTCCTCCTCGATTAACTGTAATCGGCCCTAAGGAGCCTCATATAGCCTTCATCGAACAGGAACCTGCGAAAAAAGAAAGAATATGAGCTAGAGTCTAAACTCCTAGTATCCCCCTCAATGACCCCTCTAGTAGTCCCCTAGATTGTGCCCCACATAACCCCCTGTAAGGAGTTTAGAGTATGATAGTCTCAAACCCTAAATCCTAAACCACCACAGATAAGTCCGTTTTTCTCGGGGGTGGCGGGGATCCTAGGTGATGGAAGGCTGCCTACCTACTTAAGGTTTAGGATTTTAGAGTTTTAGGGTTTAGGATTTTAGGGTTTTAGGGTTCAGGGAACCTGCAGGTCTAAGCCTACCCCAGGATCCTTACTTAAGGGGGTTGATTTAGGGTTTGGGGTTTAAGGCTTAGGGATATGTAGGATTTAGGGTTTAGGGTACTACCCCCCCACCCAGTAGCTAACTTTTGTAGTGGTCCTCTTGGTAGCTTTACATATGCATCTTATGCTTGGGTTTAGGGGTTCAGGGTTTAGGGCTTAGGGGTTTAGCGGGTAGTCCGAATTAGAACCCTACTGTAATCAATATGATACTTGTAAGGCCCTCAATATAGGGGTTTCAGGTAACTGAAATCACCCTCTGCTCTAAACCCTAAACCCTAAACCCTAGGCCCTAAACCCTAAACCCTAAGCCCTAAACCCTAAGACCTCTGATACTGGCAGTAGTTGTTGCTGTCAAAAGGACCTTAAAACCATCCTTTAGTTTCCTTCAATCCATCCTATATTAGGCTTAGGGTTTAGGGCTTAGGGTTTAGGGCTTAGGGTTTAGGGTTTAGGGTTTAGGGTTTAGGGTTTAGGCTTAGGGTTTAGGGCATATTATATCTCTAGCATGCGTAGGCACCTGCCTGTACAAAATTCATCTTCACCGCTGCCCCCAACCTCTGTTACTATTCGCAATGTAAGGCCTATATGCATAGTAAGGGAATATCCGTGGACGGGCTTTGGAAGAGCGATTTAAAAGTAACAACTTCTCTGAGCGACCTAGGAGACATCCCAAACGCAAAATCTTCCCTAACTTGCCCTAGGCCCTAGGCCTGGTGGAGGACTGATGGGGATGGTGATTTGGCCAGGCGGTTGGAAGGTCGCATCCATGGCCACGGCCAAGGCCGGAGTTGCCAGACTCTTGGGCGGCCTGCTGCCAGAAAGCATGCGTGGCTTAAGGGTTATAGTCCCCCTTAAGTAGATAGAATATGGCTTTGGGTGTATCATAATACGATCCCCATATACCCCATATCCTATCTACTTAAGGGGGACTATAAGGGTTTAGGGTGTAAGGAACTTGCTGGAGCCGTCATGTTGATGTATCGAACTTTGTTCAGTTCACCGAGAATACGGGTTGTTTTGTGGTCCTGCTTCAACGACCGCTTGCAAGTTACTTGCAGGCATCAAAGCTCTCTTCAAGAATACTGACAGAGTCAAGTATTGTGTATACAGTGGGCTTTATTAGGATGAAAAAGGTTCCTATCGTTAACCGCATCTCGTTTGTGCAAACATTGGGGTATGGAGGCCCCTTTCTCTTGGGGGGAGGGGATATACACAAGTCTTGATATCCGATATAACAAAGGTGAATGGCTTGTAAACAAAGCCAGAACCCTCATCTTCAAAACCCGCAACCCTGAATCCTAAAGCTTTAATAGTTTCCATGTTCTTTTCCATTATCCCAATATAACCCCCAATATAACCCTAATACATGGAACCATAGAATTTGTAGTTATCCCTAAGCTCTAAACCCTATAAAACTGACTTCTCGTGCACCATTTCCTTTTCCATTATCCCAATATAACCCCCAATATAACCCTAATATATGGAAACATAGTATTTGTAGTTATCCCTAAACTCTATAAACCCATACCCTATCATAATGTAGTAGTTTCCATTTTCTTTTCCATTATCCCAATATAACCCCAATATATACCCTATTATAATCCATAATCCCTATATAAGCATTAGATATAAAACTGACTGCTACCCTAAACCCTAAACCCTAAACCCTAAACCCTAAGCCTCAGGCCCGCGGCCAGGCCGGCCGTAATGGACGACAACCTGGCTGCAGGCCGCGAGACAAAACCCAAAGGGTCCAAGTACCCCATAATTAGGTACTTGGGTTTTGGGTAATAGTAATTATAATAGAGGTTTTAGGTAAGTATATGATCATTAGGTACTTGGACCCTTAGGGGAAACTAAGAAGGATGATCGGAAGGATCAGGATTAAGAGGTGCCGGCGCCGGTGGCAGTGGCGCTAGTGCCGGTGCGAATGCAGGTGCTAGTACTAGGTAGTAGTAATGGCAGCAGTAAGAGTAGCAGTATAGCAGCAGCAGCAGCAGCAGCAGTCGTGGCCGTCGCCGTCGTCGGTCGTTGCGGTCCTGGTGGTTGTCGTCGTCGCCGTCGTTGCGATTGTTGTTGATACCGTTCATGGTGGCTTCTAACTACTAACTACAAGTGGACGATTCCATTCAATAAGGCCGCCCCAGACAGGTCTGGGAAAACTTGCCTGGGGGGCTGGGTTTTGGCGGAAACCCTTCTCTTAGAGGCTGACTACCTCTATTCTCTCCAGTTTCTCTGTGTTTCTGTGTGGGGCTTTCATTTCAAGGACTGCCACAATTCCAATTCTGCCTCGTTATTTCTTATTCCAAACGGGACAACAAAATGACTCCAATTCGTACCCTTTTCATTATTCCGGTTTGCTTGAGCCAAACGTGCGCTATTGTCCGAACCACTTTTATCTTGATTCTTGACCACCCAACATCACTCACAGCACTACAAAAGCCAGAATGCCCAAACACCCCCTTCGCCCTATGGACCCTGAAGTCTGAACCCTCAACCCCAGACATCCTAAATGTCCCTTTAAGATGATCGCTGTCGCCCTTTCCAAGGTCCCTAAAACCTACTTGCCGTTGAACATTATTTCCGGCTAAATCCGCGGCCAAGAACATGGCGAGAGAATTGACTGTGGGCTCGGACTTCGGAGCTTCCCCTCCCCGAGTCTTGGGCACCTTTTTCGTATGTGGTTGTCAGGGTTTAGGATTCAGGTCTGTGGTTTAAGGCTATATCCTTAACCCTATAAACCCTAAGCCCCATGCAGGGGTTTATGGAGGAAATCTTGCGCACTTGCAGCACCATGTTTTATTTTAGAATGAGTAATCCCTATATAACCCCTTTATAAACCCCATACCCCTAGGGCTCCAAAACAGCCTTAGTGTAAGTTTTGGGATCTTAAGGCTCCGATCAGAACTGTTCTCGGATTCGGGCGAGTTGTATGTCCCGTTGCTTCCCAGGATTTAGGGTTTACGGTTCAGGGTTTAGGGTGGTTTAGGGTGTAGGGCTTAGGGTCCAGGGTTTAGGGTTCAGGGTTTAGGTTTGATGTGACAAGCTACCCGAAATCTAGGAGTCCAAGGACCTCAAGGTAGGTACTGTACTACTTACAGTATAGACTTTAGGGCCCCAAAGTAAGTATTATTTACAGACTTGGATCCCCACTAAAACAGCTAAAGTATTTCTGAACAAAGTTCGGTTCACATGCTGCAGCTTGGAAACGCCGGCCTTGCCAGGGAATTGTCGGAGTTCCGACCTTCCATGGGCGAATGTGCATGACTCTCCCTTCTTGCAAGTCCCTTTGCGGGAGAACTGGAAACAGAGCTGCGTGGATGCCAAATTTGGCTGCTCCCGCAATTCCGATGTTGAATGGGCGAAGGTGCAGTCGGAACCAAGATGGCACCGGCTGGTCTTCCAGTACTTGCACATCCTCGTGAACTTGAGGATGTCCTGCTGGTCCTTAGTCTGCCTCTGGGACATGGCAAGTGTTCCGCAGAAGAGGCTACTGGCACAGATGCTGAGGGCTTAAATGCTGCGGTGGACAGCGAAACTGGGAACCTGCGATTTTCGGATTTTTCAAGGAAAACAGCTTATCTATGGTTTTCGAAAGATGTTCCGAGCACGGGTCTGAAAATGAAGCTCTGGGGTAAGTCTGCTATGTGCTTCCATAAAAAGGGACCCTCCGTATATACGCGCAGCCAAAGCGCAATGACTGGAATCCTCATTTTGAGGACACTCCACCCTGCAGTAGAGACTATAAAGGATAATAAGGTTTACATCCGGGTCCTATTATATTCCTTTTATACCACTCTTAAAGGGCTGGGGGGTCCTCCTAAACAACCCTCTTTCTAAGGACACCCCAGAGTAGGACGCGTCATCTTGGAAGCCCCGATCTGGCCCATCTGGACTCTAGGTCCTTAGGGTTTATATAGGGTGTAGAGGTTTAGGGTGTAGGGGTTTAGGGTGTAGGGGTTTAGGGGTTGGGTCAATCCCCCACCCAGCAATGGGTACCACAAGGAACTACCCTATGCCCTAAGCCCCTCAACATATCAAGGCCCTATTAACTCCGTACTTCGGGGCTATTCCAGTGGAGGGGATTGACCCAAATTAACTGATGCCTGCATGGCCAAATAACTTGGATTATCCAAGTGTTTAGGGTTCAGGGTTCAAAATCTATCTGGGGATCCACTTGACTACAACTGACATAAAACTTGCTCTGAACTCATTTTTCCTTTTCCCCCAATGCACCTTTAATCCGGCATTTCTAGTAGATTGAACCAGGAACTCTAGACACCGGAGCCCCATGACTAAATCCCTACCGCCCTACATGTATATACATATATATAGATATATACATATATATAGATATATAAATATATATAGAATATCCCCCTGGAGTAGATATAGGGTTTAAGGTTTTGGATTTAGGGTACACTCCCCTTCTAAGCAGGTAGAATACAGTATGGGGTAGTTGAAGATCTGTTTAAATGGATTTGGGCGAAGCCATTTTCTATCCACTTGAGGGGGGTCATACAGTTTTGAATTCAGGGTTGGAGTTTTGTTTGGCGTTTAGGGTTCGGGTCTGAGGGAGAGATGAAGAGGGGTTCTTTGGCAGTCATGCAAAAAACCACATACCCTCATATCTATTCAGGATCTCTTTTACATCTAATACCCCATAATTTAAGGCAAGCCTAAGATGGACCAATTTCGCCCTTGGAAAACATGGCGAATCAAATGGAAACGAACGCGGAAGTTGACTTGGACACTGGGGAGATAATGAAGGAGTCAGGGCTTGCTTTGGGCTAGGTAGGTGTATTCCAAAACACCTATCATAGTACTTATAAGCGAGTATATAAAGAAAAGATATTACATGGATACTGACTGGTTGGGCTCTCCCTACCTAGGGCTATGAGGGCTTGGGGCTTAGGCTTCACAACTGTCTAGGGCTTCAAGGCGCCGCCACACAACGTCTGCTAGCCCAACTGGGAAAACACAATGAAGCAGCCATGAGTTTCAGAACACTTGAAAACTCAAAACCTAAACATCCCGAGTCATCTCTTCAAGAAATGTGACCCTAAACTCTGAACCATACAGCGTAAGCATTCAGAGGAAAAGGACCTAGGACTTCGAGAACACCCAAATTTAGTCCATTACCACCAATATCGTTGACATGACATTGGTCTAGGGTTGTGGATTGTGAGCATTTTCGAGGCTTCATCGAGTTCAGGTATTCACAATCACGTAAACATGCTGCAGCAACCACCCAATACACACCAAACCCTACATCTTAAACGCCAAGCCCTAAATCCTACACATAGAGGGCAAACATCTAAGTACGCGTCGCCGAAGCTATGCACTCACCAATATTCCCAAGGAAGCCTGTAAACAGTCAATACCCGACTGAAAAAGACGTCAATACACATCCCCAAACCCTAAACTCTAAATAGTAGTTTCCATCTTCTTTCCCATTATACCAATATTACCTAAACCCTAAACCGCATATCCCTGGGTGGCCCACATAAGCCCTTTAACGCTCATGCTTCAACTGCCATCTCCCGCACCAAGACAGGTACAAACTAGCTCATAGTCCTTGTTCCCCTGGGCACGTTCTGGGGATTAGGGTTTAGGGTTAGGGTTGAGGGTTTAGTGTTGAGGGTTTAGGGCTTGGGGTTTAGGGGTTCAGGGTTCGAGGTTTAAGGCTTAGGGGCTCAGGGCTTAGGAATGAGGCTCCAGGGGTACTTTTGCTTGGGGTTATAGGGACATAGGTTTTCCCTGAGTCCGTGTTTCCCTTGGAAGGAAAAACTGCTCCATCTTTGAGTATGAGCATAAGGAAACCCATACGCCGAAAAAAAGGGCAAAGGATTCTAACTTAGACCCAGACTTGAGTAATCTCATCTCCTAATCTCAGGAAAACACATGGAAGATTCCCGCGGTGGCATGGCATACACTAAAAACTTAAATCCTTGCCATTGCCCTAAACTCCATAGATCCCTAATATCCCTCTGAAGGGTCCCTTCAGGTACCCCCTGCAAAGCCCAAACCCTAAACTCTTAATCTCGAACCCCAAACCCAAAATTCTAAACCCTAAACCCTAAAGTCCGAAACCCTAAAATCCGAAACCCTAAACCTAAACCCTAAACCCTAAATCTTAAACGCTAACCCCGTTTCCTCTTCTTCCTCTGCAGGCCAGATTGTCGCCCCAAATTGCGGGAGCTCCACCTTCGCATGATATAGGGTTTAGGATTTAGGGTTTAGGGTTAAAGGTTTAGGATTTGGGGCACTTAGGACCCCTACTGAGGGTTAATTTTTCGGTGCGCATAATAGGAGTATGAGGGGATCCCGAAGGGTTAAGGGTGTAAGGTCCGAGCCAAGACAACCCCCCTCTATATAACCCATTGTCTAAACTCCTAGTATCCCCCTTAATATCCTCTATTGTAGTCACATATATAATCCCCTATATAGCCCCCCGTTAAGGAGTTTTGACCTTTGCTCATATAACCACCCTCCACATTGATCCTCAATTAGGGCTTATTAGGGTGAAGTGAGGTTGACGAAGGGGGAACATTAGGGAGTTCAGGGTTTAGGGTTCAGGGTCTAGGGACTATAGGGGGTGGTTAGTAGAACCCATCTGTAATTCCCGCTGAGATCACGCACCTCACCAGTCGAATATTAAACATACTAAGTACCAGGTACCGCCATTCTTTCAGGGATTCGGTCAGAATTTTCATGTTTGAGAGAGGGCTGTGGGCGCGTAATAGTAGAAAGGGAAATCCGTTGTCCAACTTTTCCTCCTAAACACCGAACCCTAATACCAGAATTGACTCTACTTAGCGGTGACCTCAGGCTAGGCAAGCCCTCCATATGGTGTCTTTGTTGGGCCTGTGGGGTAGTTTCCACCCCAAAGCAAGCTCCAAAACCATTACAAGAAGCCCTACAGTTTAGGGTTTGGGAATTAGGGTTTAGGAATTAGGGTTTAGGGCTTTAGGGTTTAAAGTTTTTGGTTTAGGGGTTTAGGGTCTCCCTAGCTTTTAGAAACTAACCTCAAACCCTGTATTCCTAGATTCCCTGAACCCTAAATCCTAAACCCTTGATCCTAAACCCTAGCCCGAACGTACGCCTGCTTTCCCCATAGAAGCCTCATATATCCCTGCAATCCCTGCTCTTACTCTCTCTCTATATATATATATACACACACAACTACATTTCCCTACATAGCCCCTTCAAAGGTGTACTCGAGGTGTAAGACTCCAATAATAACCCCTGCTTTACTTCCACGCTGTACCTTACTGGGTTGGAACTTCAATTAAGTTACTACAATAAGGAAACCTGTTACTTACTTGCTTACTAACCGTATACCCCTTTTACGGTACCCTATACCCCAAACACTATATACCATATTACTGTATCGTGCCTTATTCTAACTTCCTTACCAACAACCCACCCTAAACCCTAAACTCTAAACCCTAAACCCCTAAGCCCTAGGAATCCAGGTCTCACATTTTGTTTCAATCTACTCCCGCCTCCTGCCAACCGTCCACATCCTGCAGTTGATGTTTAGGGTTTAGGGTTTAGGGTTTACTTGGAAACAAAGAAGCCTAAACCGTAGACTACTGAAAACCACATAGGTTTAGGGTTGGGAGGCCCCGGAATTACAGGGACAGGCTTTAAGAAGTTTAGGGTCTAGGGCTGCTAAGCGTTGAGGACTGTTAAGTTTTTTCCGCCCACATTACCCTAGGAAGAAAAAAGGATCCAGTTTATATATGAATATAAGGAATCCCATGCCCCAGAAAGTATAAAGGATCCCTAACATTGTTATAACCTATAGAGCGGGGTTTCTTGGAAGAAGGATTGCGGTTCTGGAGGGCCAAGGTCTGCAAGGTGTCAGGTCTATGAAACTTCAGGCTTGATGGTAGCTTCCATAAGTGGGTGCCCAAATTTAGACCCCAAAGGTTACGATATAACAACTATGGTCTTGGTAGAAATCCTAAACCCCGCAGTGGGGTGCCCTCGATGAGCGACGACCGTTATTTGTGACTGGGGCCTTGTGCGGTATTTTGAATCCGCGGCCCGTCATCTCGTACGCCTTATGTTTGATCTTGGAACCTACAATGACACATTCACGTGATCTCGTTCGCCATGTTGGAACATGCGCTGGATTCCTACTGCAAAGGAAACTGTGGCCTATCTCGTTCCAGCCGTGGCCCCTATCTAGTTCCCAGAGGAACCCTGAACCGAGATGCAAAAATAACCCTAAACCCTAAACCCTAAGCCGACCAGCCTAGTCTTCTACTCTCGTACGCAAGTAAATGCGGCCGCATAGAGGGGCAATGTATTCATAGAAGCCGTCGTGATTGGATGTTGTTGAAATCTGCAACAGGCAGCAACTCGAGCTTTTGGCTTTTGCAATGCCGTTTGGTAATTTCCGTAAACAGGCCGACCCCAATATAGGCCCCAAAAAACTACAATCCTTACTATAGGGACCCCTACAAGAAGTACCCCTACTTTGAGAAACCCCTACACTCCAAACCCTATATATCCCTATAGGAACCCCTTTGAATGGTTATAGGTGTGTATATGTGGATATATCAGGGTTTAGGGCTAGATAAATCTTATGTATAAGCATATGTACACATATATATGTACAAGCATATGTACACATATATATATATATGTCTATATGCAGGAGAGGGTTTAGGGAACTTAGTAAGCCGGCTTTAAAGACGAGTTATAAGCAGGGCAACCCCAATGAGGGATTTATGGCCTCTTCATTTATAGACAACTCAATGCAACCCTATATAACCCAATGAAACTCTAGGGTTTAGGGTTTAGGGTCCTATAGTACCCTATAGGACACAATACCCTAAACTATAAACCCTAAACCCTATATTACCCCACTGAGTTGCCGTAGCCTTTGAAGTAGAGCCACGTACAGGCCCCGACCCCAAAGGCCCCACAACGGAAGCCGTCTTTGGGGAAACAACCTTCTACCCTAAACCATGGAAGCACACCTTACATCCATGAAGTTCGGGTTACCTGAAGCCCCATCCATCATGCAGGCCTCTCATCAGGGCGGTTTGTTGGTTTCGCGCTTCATCTTTCGGTTTTTGTCTACTGTAAGCCTGTCTGTCATGAAGTGCTACAGAATCCCTCTGCACATTGAACATTGAACACCTAAATCCTGAATCCCGCAGCATAACTATGCCACTGCAATCCTGGCATATTCCATCTACAGCCCTTATTCGTGATCCCTATGCAAGCTGACTAATGCTCAACAAAACTGTTGACCCGGATTCTGAGGATCCCCAAGTTCATTTGGCAGTTTCGCAAAACGATGTAAACCACAAAACATTAAAGCCCGCATTATCCACACCATCAAGGAATACATTATAAGTATAGGGATTTTATAGGGGGTATATTCCCTTTTTCCCTGCTAACAACCAGCACTCTGTACCGGTAGGACCAGGCAAAAGGCTCGTTCAGGCTTCATTGGGCCGAGCTTGCCAAGAGACAGCTAGAGGGCACTGTCTACGGGGACCCTAAACCTATAATCCCTTCTAACTCCTAGATATCCCTAGCGCATCTGAGATTAAACCCGAAGCCCTAGCTAAGCAGGGGATATTTACAGGTTCGAACTCAGTATCGTGAACATCCTTGCTAACCATGGGTATTGAGAATAGCGCAATAAATCCCCTCTGTGGGAATTTCGCCTATGCTATCCTCTAGGGCATCATATTGGAATTCCTGCATCTCTTTTTTCCTCAGTATGTACATACTTTTGGGTTGTGCGGAAAATACACGATGTTTTTCTTCCCATGAATGCCTAAGCCCTCAATCCTCAGCCCTCTAGATCCCTATAGCGAGGGTCCCTTAGGGAGCCGTCGGCCACTCCTCCGGCTGCATAGCCGTTGGGGATGGCGGCGGCGGTTGGGGAGAACCCGGCGTTGGCGGGACCTCTGCGTTAAGGGTTTAGGGCTTTGGGGTTAGGGCTTAGGTTTCAGGGTTTAGGGTTTAGGGTTCAGGGTTTAGGGCTTGAGGGTTTATGGAAGAATCCCTTCTCCTAAGAATAAGCCTAATGGCCCCGCCACCCCCCAACAAGGAATTCTCACCCAAATATATACCGGCACTATATTGGGGGCATGTACCAGGTGTGACTATACAGATTCTATCTACCGCAGGATTAGACCCGTTGATTTGTCAACGTTAGTGGGTCTAAATCTGATCTATTCGCGTTGACATCATATGACCTGGGTTTAGGCTTTAGGGTTTGGGGTTTAGGGTTCTGGGGGTTGTGGTTTTGGGGTTTAGGGTTTGGGGTCTAGAGTACAACAAGCTGGGTGTACACAGGCCGTCGTCCACAAACCAAAGTGTAGGAGTCCCCAAACTCATTAGAACAGAAATGCCACTTTTAAATAGTAGTAGTGATGCCAATAAAATATGTGCCTCTTGCGTTGTGGAGCCTTGTACCCTGACGCGCACTATGACTTGTGTAGTACGCGGGGCATTGCCTGCAAGGCGCCGCTCCCGAGTGCCAATCCCTTGGATCTGCGGAGAAACAGTTCCGGTCTCACGGCCATGGCGTAGTGGATGATGCAATAGGCGGCGAGGGCATTGCTGCAGCGGCAGGCGGCTGCTGCGCATAGGTCTGCTCAGGCACGACCGGAGCATTTCCACTTAGGAGATGCCTCAGGTTTGTCAGCCTCTTGCGGAAGCAGCAAGTCCATATGAGAGCACGGGTTGCCAGTGAGCCAGGTCACTATCACACGGTTTTTGGCCTGTGAGTGGTAGCTTTCGCATGGCACACCTGCATACTCAGGGATGACTATAGTAATACCTAATAATGATATCAAGGATAGTAATAATATTATCCCTAAACTTTGAAAGTTTTGTTGGGGAACACTGCGCTGCAAAACTCAACATTTCTAGAAGGCTAGTGTACATGCCTTGCCTGGTCCTTGAACCTGAAAAGGTCAGCAAAATTGGGTAGTCTAGGGAAACAAGATCAACAAAGCTTGGTGGTTTAGGGCTTAGGTTCCGAAACGAGGTTTTGGTTTCGAAATGAGGTCAACAAATCTTGGTAGTCTAGGGTTTAGGGGTTGCCCTGAGCCCTAAATGGTACTAAAGATGCAACCCTTATCCCTAAACCATGTAGTTGTTTGGGTGGTAGAACGTGCCCACAACCTCGACAGCTGCCATGTTATCTGTCTAGTAGGGGCTTGCAACTTCGCGTATTTCTGATGATCGCGCATGTGCGTTTGAAAGCTTGTTCCATAAACCCTAAGCCCCAAATTCAAGAATGTGGTCATAGGCAATCATGGAGAGGGGCGTATGGGATTTTGTTGGGGCGTGTGTGCTTTTGTATGCAGGTTTAGGGTTTAGGGACCCAAGGTTGTGTCTTCAACAACAAGCTACATAACGTACGAGGTACGCATGCATGGCCTTTTGTTGGGATTAAAACAAAGCACAGGGAATTGGGAGCACATGGAACCAGACACGGCTTAACGTAGGGCGTTTTGGGGTCTGTAAAGGGAAGGTCCTGGGCCAAAAGATCCTAACCCCCAAAAAGTCCTACATGAAACCAAAAGACCGACCAACCACTCTGGCAAAACTTGGAGCCCGAATTTCCCAAAGAGCTCCAAACGCAAAAGCCTTAAATCCTAAACTCTAAACCCTAAATCCTAAACGCAAAAATGTCAAAGGCTAAGAGAGCTTAGCCCTGCACAGCATCATGGTGAGGCGCACTCCTGGAGTTTCGGACTACGAGCTCCGCAATTTGTCGGCAAGTACTCAAGAAGATCTCAAGAACAAAGTAGGAAATTAGGCCCCAAACCCTAAACCTTAAACCCTAAACCGTTTAGGGTAGTTTAGGATTTAGGGGCAAGGATGCTACCAAGTAGGTTTGAGGTTCGAAAGGTTGAGGCTTGGACCAGCGATTGTTGAAGTTAAACGCTTACGGCATCTCAACATGAGGGCCTCACTTCTTTGGGCTCTTGCGTAATGATGATAACAATACTAATGAAAACTGCAATAATAACAACAACAGTAGTAATATCAATATTGAGACTACTATTAGAAACGATTGTCTATGCATGGCACTAGTTTCGGCCAACATAAAGGTAAAGCCCAATCCGGAACCCTAAGCCCTAAACCCTGACTGTCCAAGCAGCCAGGCATTAAGCCTGCAGCCGGCCACGATCAATTACGGGGAACAGCAAGGTTTGGACATCCGCTGCGCGGCTTGGGGTTTTGGGTTGAGGAATCAGCACCTGAGCCCCAAAAGTCTGTAGAATAATCAACCCTTTGCTCATTTTACGGGCTTGAAAAGTTAAGCTACTTTTCAGGTCCAGGTACTCCTTCGCCTCGTAGTCCAGAGTGTCGCTTGCGGGGGGAATGCCCCAATGACAAGACAGGAGCCTACAAGCATCAACAGGTCTCGGAGACTAGGGCCACCTAACCCCAAACCAACCCAAACCCTGAACCCTGAACCCTAAGCCCTGAACCCTAAACCCTACACCCTAAACCAACCCAAACCCTGAACCCTAAACCCCCTAAACCCTACAGTTGACAGGAGCTCTGTCTGCTGTGATCCCAGAAATATATCTTAGCAGTTCAATTTTTAGGGTTTAAGGGTTCAGGGTTTGGGGTTTTGGGTTTAGGGTTTAACGAAAACCCAGAAAGTTCAGTACAGCCCTCGATTGGGTCTAAGGCGAAAGGCAGAAGGGTTGAGGGTAGTCCAAGCAGCTTCTCTAAACCCTAAACCAAAAAACCCTAGACGCTAAACCTTAAAACCCAAACCCTAAGCCCTAAACCCTAAACCCCAAACCCTCAACCCCAAACCCCAAACCCTATGTCTAGGCATCCCAAAGCCTCAGGGTTTAGGCCCCAGGGTGAAGTACAAGAAGGGTTTCAAGCTGAACCAGGAAGCTTCCAAGTACCCTTAAAAGGTTAGGGGCTAGGGTTTGGGGTTTAGGGTTAGGGTTTGGGGTTTAGGCTTTGGGGTTTAGGGTTTAGGGTTGAGGGCTGTACCAAGAACCTCCCAAGAACTCTCAAAGGGATCTGGGTAACTAGGCTCTGTTTGTGTTTGGGGTACTTGGGGAGTACAGGCAAGCCAAAGTTTCATGAGACCATCTCAGATGGAACTTACAAAGCCCCAAACCCCATAACATGTCAAACCCCGAAGCCCTAAACCTTAAAGCCCAAACCCTGAACCCGAAACCCTAAACCTTAAACCCTTAACCCTAAACCCTAAACCCTAAACCCGAAACCCTAAACCTTAACCCCTACATCATAGCAAAGCCAAACTGCAACGGCATACTGTACTTGGAGGGTCTAAAGGACTTAGCAAGTACTCTTATAGCCATGCTATAACGCCAGTCATGCCCATGTTTAACCTAGTTGCTAAGGGTTGATGGACAAAACCATGCATGACTAAAAATATGTAATATTACCATTATCCCTGCGGGTTTAGGTACATAGGATCATGCAGGCATTGTCCATCAATGGTAAGTCCCCTGGCCCTCGAAACCCCAAACCCTAAACCCTACACCCTCAACTCTAGTAGGATTCAGGACTTGGTTCAAGAATTTCACCCAGATTGTGGAAACTGCCTATCATATTCTTGCAGGGTTTAGGGTTTAGGCTTTGGGTTTTAGATGGATGACGTATACCCCGTCGGCCGATGCTGCCTTTTTCGCATCAATACGCGCAGTACCCCAGCAGCTGCAAACGTAAACGATACGGCAAGGTTTCCATGAACAGGGGGGACCCTAAGATAGACCCCAAACTAGAATGATCTGTATCATGAGGACCGCCAAGAAGTATCCCTAATTTGGAGAAAACCCTCAACCCTATGTATCCCCAAAAAGCCCTATATCCGGCGTTTAAAGCTACCGCTATGTCTGGGAAACCCCAAGATGAAGCTTGAAGCCTTGAACCTCCAAGCCCTAAACCCTGAAGCCTAAACCTTGACCCTAAGCCCTAAACCCTGAACCGGCTGTCAAGCAAAAGCACTGAGCTCGGGTCTTCCATGAAGGAGCAAAGCAGAAGATCACCTTCCACTTAAGGGTAATACTGGGATCCCTAGTAAACCCTTTTGGGCCTCCGCTTAAGTGCCCTAATATAAGCTTTATTAGGGTTTAGGGTTCAGGTTTAGGGAGTATTTCACTTAAGGGCCTCAATCTCCCACCCAGTGGTGGTACCACGAGACCCACGAGAAACTATTGTAGGTATATGAACGCCTTAGTGACTCCATATCAAGGAGCTCTTACTATAGTGGGGATTGACCTAAGTCCTCATATAGCTGTTAGGATTGAAGGTTTACATGAGCCAGGGTTTTCAGGTGTGCTACGTCCTCAACGCTTTAAAGACACTCGCTATACTCTAAAGCTTAAGCCGTAAAGACTCGACCCATCCCTACTGGGAATTCCGTTGTAATCCAAATGCCCAAACATCCAGAGCCCAAGCCTCAATCCCAAACACTATGCACAACACGCACTCGCCAGTAAGCCTACATCCCCCCAAAAAAGCGTACGAGTAAAGCCTCCCTGGACCGCAGGCACTCTACAACCCTGATCAAATAAAACTGCTCTTTGACAGGATCTCGGCAAGTACTGTTAGGCAGCATTTGCGGGCATTAGGCTCCGTGGAAGGTACCTTGGAGTTCTAGATGTGTGCCAGGACCCTCCTTGTACCCTCAGTTGGGGTCAAATGGCCCCTAATAGTGGGTACTTAGGCCGAGATAGTGGGTAGTTGGAAGGTCTAGGCCTAGGTAATTCCTAAACCTGGAACCCCATAAGCCCTCAACCCTAAACCCTAAACCCTAAACTACAAGCCCTCAACCGTTTGCAACCGTTTGGATCCCACCTCGTCCTCGGAGATCTCCGAGAAGAGCCAGTTGCCCCGAGCTTCCGTGCGCCGTGGCGAACTCCTTGGCATGGGTGCCGACGCTTCTAGGGTTTTAGGGTTTAGGGTTTAGGCTTAGAGCTTAGGATTTAGGGCTTAGGCGTTGAAGTTTGGGGCGAGTTATCACCTTCATTCGGCACACCAACCAGAATCTATGTTCAATATTGTGCATCCCCCATAGACCTATAACCCCTTCAGACGAAGAACGTGACCCCAAGATGGGTGGTTGTCAAACCCATGATCCCTTTTCAGGTACCCTAAATATTAGGTGCCGTGTTATAATGGGGACCCAAAACGGACCATAATTTGTGGCAACCACCCATGTAGACCCTCTCAAGATTACTAGAACTGCGGGCACCCACGTAAGCCGCGCTTTGCAGGACACTAGCATTTGTAGGGCCCCGCTTGGGCTTCCTGGTTAAGCTGGGGACAGTACAGGCCCCAGCCCCCAAACGAAAGAGCCCTGTAGTCCCCCCTAAGTAGATAGAATATGGGGATCATATTGGGATAATGAAAAAGAAAATGGAAACGACCATTTCGGGTTTTAGGTTTTAGGGTTTGGGGTTTAGGGATAGAATTATAGGGTATATGGGGATCTTATTTTATTATACTCAAAGCCATCTTCTATCTACTTAAGGGGGACTGTAGATCCTACTAGGGGCCTACAGCCTCAGACCGTAATCTCAGGATCCTAACCAAGCCTCCCCACAGTACGGAATCCTATACCCTCAACCTTAAACCACATTCAGCCACGCTTCGTTCGGGGACTCACAGCCGGAGCGTAGGATCCCTGACGCACTGGACGGAGGAAAACCTGGCGGACGGTTCTTGTGAGCTTGAGGCTTAGCTTCAGGGTCAAGGGCCCAGGATTTAGGGTTTAAGTATTGGGTTAGGGTTCCAACTCTAGGGTCTAGGATTTAGGGTTTAGGGCTTGGTGTTTATGGTTTAGGGTTTGGGGTGGGGGAACGACATTGACATGACACCTTGAGTTGTAGGGCTGAGGTGAAATCAGCTGAAACACTAGGGGAGGGGGGGAACGGATGGAGCTTTTGATTGATTCCCCTCCTACTAATCAGAACCCTCCCATTCCTATCATGATGCTGGGGGGAATACTTATTGTTAGGCGGGCGAGACTCCAAACCCTACAGTGAAGAGGTTCTTGCTCGAGGAGGGGTTTAGATGAGGGCTATTTGAACTATAGTCTAAAACCCGAGTATCACCCCTAATAAGCCCGATAATACTCCCCCTTTAAGGCATTCTGACTCTGAACCCTAAACCCTATAGAATCCCCCTTTATGGAGTTCAGACTCTAGCTCATATGCTTGCGTGATCTTCTGCTTCTCTGGAATTCACTGGTAGTGTTGGGTTGCTTCTCTCGCCTTGAGATCTCCAGCTTAAGGGTTTAGGGTTTAATTAGGGTCTAGGGGTTTAGGGGTCCCAAACGCTGAACCCTAAACCCTAGGGTCTTGAATAATCCCTAGGCTGAGCAATAGCCGAACAGGGTGGGCAAGAACCTAAGATTTTCAGACAAGAGAACTCCTCTAGCCCCATTGATTCCGACCCGCATGCTAAACCCTAAACCCTACGCCTTAAATCCTAAACCCTAAGCTCTAGATCCTAAACTCAACCAACCTCCTCTTGCCCTCAAACACTTCACCCCCTCAGCTCCCAACAGGCTTTCCGCTCTTACGTTTTTTGCTCCGAGGAAACTTAATTTAAGTTACTATATTGGGGTATACTATAGGGTATAGGTTTTAGGGTTTAGGGCTTGGGGTTGCTATATTGGTGAAGCCATATTCATTACTGTATATACCCATGATAGTAACTTAATTCAAGTTCCTTAACAGCAACCCAGGATGTTTTTGCTGTGAGGGCTTTTGGCGCATAGTGAACGCTCACCTCACAAGGCGGTCATGCTGCACCACGCAGCCTCTCACGCATGCTCCCTGGGAAATCATGCTTAAGTCCTCCCAAACATTACAGCCGCGACTGTGCAGCAATCTAAGTTACCTAAACCCCAGAAGTATGTAAAATAATAGCCTAAACCCATAATAATAGCCACAAAGGCCATTATTTTGCTTACTTTTCGGGTCCAGGTAGTCTTGATTCAGAAGAATTTGAAGGTTGCGTTGATCAGCTCGCTAGGGCGCAAGCTTACTGGTAGTTCGGGGATTATGAAAATGCTCTCTGTGGAAAGGGCTGTGCTTGGGGCGGTTCAGGCCGTTGCGCAGGCCGTTGAAAGACCTTCGCCCTTGACATTGTGGCCATGATGTTGGATTTAGGGTTTAGGTTTATCGTTCGGGTCGCCCATTAAATTATGGGGATTCTGAGGACGTTTTAGGGCGTTTAAGGCTCAGGTTAATTTCAGGATGGTTTATGGTTTGGGGTTTCGGGCGCACAGTACGCCCCTTTTTTGTGTGATGCCCCTTTCGGCGGGAGCTTGCGCGGAGGGCACGCTTTGCATCCTAAGCCTAAGGAAATTTGCGCAGGACCGGTGCCAGGGACCCAATGGGTTCAGGGTTCAGGTTTGGGGTTTACGCATAATTTCAGGATCAGCAGGCCTGTATATGACCTGTACTGGTGGTACCTCCTACTAAGCAGGTGTGCTGTTTTGGTAAAAAGGGGAAACAGTAAAGCCTTTGTTGGGACAGTCGGGAATCTCTTGGATCTACCCGCAAAGAATTGCTTTCTCGAATCGTGACCTCCCCCAATCCCAGCCTAAAAACTAATGCGCCTCTTCTAGTCATCCAAATGCACCGCAGCCGTCTCAAGGGCCCCCATCTAGATACAGCCGCACTTGACAAGCGCTTTTTCCTGCACCCATTGGGGGTTTGTGCTTCAGGGTTTAGGCCCGTTGAAGGTTTGTCAAGATGATGGCCCCTGTTAAAGCGCACCTTACCTATTAGGCGCTGCATAAAGAGACCGAAGTTTTGACAACCTACCCACTACACCGTACGACTATACTACTCATCAACGTCCTCCACTCATTGGCTTTAAGCAACCGCAACCGAGTAAGCTTCTTATTACGTGCGAAGAATGGCGACCAGTTCGGGAAACCATGATTTCAAAGTGGAAGGTTTAGGCTTTCAGCCTCTCAGGATTCCACCGCCAAGCAAATAATTCAGCATAGGGCCTTGTAGCCCTACAAGAACCCAAAACCATAGACCTTCACCCTAAACGCTAAAGCCCCGAACCCTCAACCCCAAACAGCCCGAATCTTTTGATCTGAAGGTAGCCCGGTCCCTTCAGTTACAATGGTCCAATGCAGTTCGTTTTCCTGGGAACCCTAGACCCACACCCACTTCTCTGTTAGTTTGGATTTAGGGTCTAGGTTTCAGGGAACCTTGATGAACAAATATGGTTTGTGCTGTTTCTTAGGATAAAAAAGCAGAGAACTTTAACAAATATTTCCAAGTACCCCTAAGATGTTAGTTTGGGGGAGCATACAGGGGCATTTGAACATTTGGGATTGTGGAGGTCGCGACAAACACAACCCTAAACCTCAAACCCTAGACACGTAAACCCTAAAACCAGGCTTGGGGGTTGGAACTGCTATGGGTTTAGGGTTAGGGTCTTTAAGTCTAGTGTTGTACCTTGGTCTGGAGAAGTGTGTGGCCCCCCTTTTAAACCATTTAAACACATGCACATACAAAAACAACTATCCTTATATAAAACCGTTGGTGACAATAAAGTCTTCGGCGGGTAACCCTTTGGGGACTATACTGTTCTCAAACTCAAAGCCCCAGGAATTGAATCCTTTGTCTAGGCAGCTTGCGGCCAAAAGCCCAAAGCGGCTCCGATTGGCTTTGCAGGGGTATGCTAAGGGAACCTTTTAAGGGGCTATAGGAAGCCTCAGGTATCTATATATGCTTCAGGATTTGTGATTCAAGGTGGAAGGTTTGGGGCCTGATGTTTGCTTGGACCCCAGTGTGCCATATGTACCAACAACTGAGTGAGTCTTATCTAGTATTCTTGGAAGGGCTTATTGGGCGGCGGCAGCTGCCGGGGTGGGAGTTCAAGTCCAAGTCCATGCAGGTATATGGTAGATCAATAGAATAGAGCACCCATGTCAAGCAGACACTGCATGAACCCTTTTTGGGTTCAGGGTTTAGGGTTTTGGGCCTCTTGGAGAGGCTCTCAACTTTTTGGGGATGTTACAGGTTTGGGATGTGTTACGGTTGAGAGTGTTGGAATGTTGGAGATTCTGAGCTAAGGGTTTGGAATGCGGGCACTAGGGACTGCGGCCGCATGCGCGCTTTGCACGCATCTTAGCAGAAACGGAAAAGTGAGGATGTGGTGACACATAAACGCACAAGAAACCCTTCATTCTACATCCAAACAAACCTGTGCACATTTCTCCCTAAACCCTACACCCTAATCCCCTAATCTCTAAACCCTATCAAAATTCCCGGCCTCTACATCTTAGGCGTTAAGTCTCTGAGTATGGGCGCCGTGTTTGAACCGAAGCTACTTCAGCTCTAAAGCCGAAAGTCTTGGAACAAAACTAATTATATAGGGTTTAGGGCTTAGGGTTTAGGGTTTAGGGGATCAGGGTTTAGGGTCTAGGGGTTTAGGGGATCAGGGTTTAGGGTCTAGGGGTTTAGAGGATCAAGGTTTAGGGTTTAGGGGTTTAGGGGATCAGGGTTTAGGGTTGAGGGGTTTAGGGGATCAGGGTTAGGGTCTAGGGGTTTAGGGGATCAGGGTTTAGGGTTGAGGGGTTTAGGGGATCAGGGTTTAGGGTCTAGGGGTTTAGGGGATCAGGGTTTGGGGTTTAAGGGTTTAGGGGTTTAGGGTTTGGGATCCCCTTTAAGTAGATAGAATATGGGGGTTCTGGGGATCTTATTATAAATTATAATGTACCCAAAGCCATATTCTATCTACTTAAGGGGGACTATATTTGCAGACTGAGAAGAGACAGAGATTTTTCCGGCAGCAAACAAAAGACTTGTACTAAGCCTCTAAGCCTTGTGATGCCCGCGACTTCTTTTTTCGCAGGGTATGAGGACCAATCGCAAATCCTACTCTGCCGGAATCATCTTTGGGCGGGCTTATGAACAATGTGCAGGTTTCAAAGATTAAGGCTGTGGGAGTAAGAGATCCTCGTTTACGATTAGAAGGTGCGCGGTATGTTTCTATGCAGAGGCGCCCCCAAATCTCAAGCTTCGGAACGCCCACGACCACTGTGTAAGCAGAGGGTTGCACTGTCGCTTCGAGACCTTTTATACTAGTATTGAAAATCCATTACCCCTGGTATTAAATGATGTCCCCCAATCTATAAGGTATCCTACGCATGGGAAAGGTTGAGCATTAGGGGTGTAGCGGGGTGTCTAGTATTGCTAAGCGCTGCAATACTCGAGACGAACGCCTACACCCCTAAATCTTAAACCCTCGATCCCGACCCCGAAATCCTATAGCCTACGCCAAAGCCTAGACCCCAAACCCGATAGATCCCTACAACCCTTTGAAGGACCCTGACCCCTAAACCACACCCTCCGAGTTGAGCTTCAACGCACGCCCGTGATCCGCTGTGTGAGGACGATCAGCAGCAAGTTCATGCCGCAGCCCAGACTTAGCCAGCTTAGTAGGCAACACCCGCAAAAAAAAGGTAGGCAACCGGAGTTACAGGAATGATGTATAGGACCTAAATCCTGAACACTAAACTCTAGGCTTCTGGCTGGTTTCCGATATATTGGGATTTCGGAATCAGTAGGGCGTTGCTTTCCGAGCCTAGGGTTCTTGGTCGTTGCTTACCCTTAGCATCCAGACTAGGCAAAGCAGGTACTATTCATGGGCTTGAGTGCGCAAGTATATGCGTATGAACTTGGGTGCCCAAACTTAGAGACAGCTCTTGTGACATCGTTTTATTCCTCGGTGGCTTGTAGTATGTGACTCCCACAGAGCCATGCCGCCAAAAATTAACTCCACGGCCCACCCTAATCACCCATACAGGAACTAAGCCCTGAAACAAGAAATGCCGTGCTGTCCTCTCCACTCAAGGAAGAGGGCTATTCATCAGGGATACGACAGCGATCCTTAACCTCTGAAGCAGAAACCAAGTGGCACGATCATCAGCAAGGCATAGCCAGCAAAGGGATACTGCGACGCATCTGCACCTTCAAGCAGTTCAGGGCAGTAAACCTTAAACCCTGATCCCTAAACCCTAAACCCTGAACCCTAAACCCGCCGATTTTCCATCATCCCTTTACTGCTCCAGTCTACTATAAAGGTTTCCTTTTTCTTTTCCATCATCTGGTAATCCCAATTGATAACATATGCTTTCTCAAGTCTGGTAGGTTACGTCTCAGATATAGGCTTCAAGAATAGGAAGACTGCACCCCAAATTGTTTAGACTGAGGATCTTCAGACTGAAGCGCATGCGGGGGGTTCCCAAAATCGGGGTCCCATTTTGGTACCCCTAAATATCCCTAAGTATTAGGCGCTGTAACATAGTTGATACGCATAAGCGGTCCATGATTTTGAGAACAGCCCATGTAGTAGGGAAAGGGAGATCATGCGCCTCAAGCTTTACAAGCCTTGCACAGGTCTACCCGCATGTACCCACTGACGGCATCCAGTCGAGCGTGAGCCGCGCTAAATCCAAAATTCTAAAGCTCATGACCCATAAACTATTGCTATTACTATCACTATAACAATAACTATTCCGAAGCCACAGCCCCTCAACAGCATGCCCCTTAGCCCTAAACCCTAAAACTCCCCAAACTTCAAGAGCCTGAGCCCCAAACCATCGGCCCGAAATACTTAGCTAGTCAAACGTCTTGGTAAACCCAACCCTTTAGGGTTTAGGGTTTAGGGGGTTTCGAGGTTTAGGGGTTTAGGGTCTATGAAGACTCTATCTAAAAACTACGAACCCTATATGGCAACTTGTCAAAATTATAGCTTTTTTTGGATGTCGGTTATCGTACTGCACCTAAAGTTCGGGTACCCCAATCAGGGACCATAATTGTGACCCCCCCTATGAACCACTGTATACTGTCAGTGCCCATTTCTTCTCTTTGCTTCTCTATTATCCCTACACCTTAAACCTTATGTAACCCCTATAAGCTCTTCAAGTGGTCCCCCCAAACCCTCCAACCAGTGTTTAAAGGAACCGGCACCCGATGCCTGCCGGCTGCGACAAGGATAGAAGCGCCCCTCCAATGACCGGGCCGAGTGTAGAACCCAGGAAGCCAATCCTTACTGGTAGGTTGGTGGGTTTTGGGTTCCCTAAACCCTAAACCCTAAACCATGGGTTTAGGGTTTAGGGTTGAGGCTTTAGGGCGCCTTACTTCGCATATTAATTATGGAGATATCTGGCGATATTCACAATTGTTGTCTGGCTTATAGCTGTTCGGATAGTACTTACTAGTTACCCAAAGCCCTTCAAGCAATTCTGGGATGGTCAGGAACAGGGTACGTAAACGGTTGAAGGTTTTGGGTTTAGACGACTGAAGGTTCGGGGCTTAGGTGTTTAGGTTTGCAGGTTTAGGGCAACAAGGGTCTGCCTGTAGAGTCTCTGGTCTTGGGTTTGAAGGTTCTAAGATTTAGGGCTAAGATCGTGGAATAAAGGACGTTTAGTGTTTGTATGTGGCTTTTGCGTCCTCCCGTGTGCAGTGAAACGCTAGGCAAAGCCTGGACGCTCGTAAAATCTCAGACCTCTGCTTGAATTCTCTCCTTGAACCCCCACTCCCTACACCACCACTGACGCTTATCATCTAAACTTCGTCCTCTGCACACTGAGTGGCAATTATAAGGCTTTCACAACTAGTTCTGAAGCCCCGAACCCTAAGCTCTAAAGCTTAACTTACTGGTTATAGAGGAGTATAATCCTTACAACCCCTATATTTTTGCGTTTCCCTACCAAGAACCAAAAAGGTAGCCCGAAACCCCGCAGCATACACTCTTAACCCTAGTCCCTAAACCCTGACGGTTCAGGCTGTCTTTCCAGGCAGGTAGAAGTTTTGTCCGTTTTTACTTCAGGATCTAGACCCTGAAGCCCTCTAGACCCTAAATCCTGAACCCCAAACCTTGAGGGTTTAGGGGCGTCTTTCCAGGCAAGGATCACACCCCACAATCCCAACGCCTCTGCCGAGGATTTGCCTTTGGGCAAGCAGTCCTGCCAGTTAGGGTTTATGGGTTAGGATTTAGGGTCCAAGGTTTAGGATTTAGGGTTTAGGGTCTACGATACCGGGTTTAAGATCTAGGGTCTGGGATTATGGCTTCGGGTCTAGGATGTAGGGCTGTTAAGGGTCTGGAGTTTAGGGTTTAAGTTCTATAGTGTTTGGGGGCCCATCTTTAACCCCAGTTACCTACAACTTAGTATGTACCTAGTACTTAAGGCCCCTAGTACTGTGGGTAATTGCAATTACAATCACGGTTTTTGGATTAATACAACCCCGATATAACCCCAATATACTCCTAATATTACCCCAATATAACCCCAATATACTCCTAATATTACCCCAATGTGACCCTAATATAATCCTAGTATTACCCAAACCGCAAACCTGCAATTAGGGTTCAAGGCTTGGGGTGCAGGGTTTCAAGGGTTGTGTACATAGGATTCAGACTTGCGGTTTGCTGGGATTTGGGGTTTAGGGTTTAGGGTTTATCTGAAAGTAAAGAGCTTCCAGTTACTGTACCAAGGTCTACTCTTCAGGACCGCTTTCTTGTTGAAGTTGCAGCCTAAACGAGAGCCAGAACATCTAAGCACCTCAGGGATTCTAAAGCTTTGGGACAACATCTGCACCCCAAAAAATGTATAGAAGCATGGCCTTGGGGCCTTTGTGCATGGATTTTGGGTCATGGTTTTACCTATCCTTTAGGCCCCAGTCTTTACCCAAAAAGAGGATAGTCCTTGTAGTCCTGACAGCAAAGCCCGCATGACAGAACCCGACAAAAACTCTGTATAGGGTTCAGGGTTTAGCGGTTTAGGGGTTTAGGGTTTAGGGATATACCATGAAGCCCTACTGTGCCTGCAACCTCTTTTGACTTTCGGCTTCGTGGCTTGTACCTACAGGAGACGTTGAGGCCCTAAATCCTAAACCCTAAATTGTACTGTCCGTGCCAGTTTCACTCTCTTTTGCATTTCATCTTTCATTATTCGTACACCCCAAAGAAGGGAGCCATAAAACCTAAAACCTAGCACCCTAAAACCCTAAGACCCTAAAACCCTACAACCCCCCTAAAACCCTGAAACTGGTGGTGCAAGCAGTCCAACGCCAGGGCGTAGTCAACGCTGAGGTAGGCGCCTGCGTGAAGAAAGCAGCGCATCTTCGGGAACCCTCGTGTTTAGCGATGAATAAATTAGGCTTATGATTTAGGGTTTAGGATGTAGGGTTTAGGGTTTGGGACGTATGGTTTAGGTTCTAGGGTTTGGGTTCTACGGTTTAGGGTTTATCTTTTAGGGTTTAGGGTGTTGCCGTATGGAACTACACCGCAAACTCAGATTATGATTCTGTGCTTTCCAAGCCAACCAAGAACTCCCGTCATGTCCATAGGAGAGGCTGTATAACTACGTGGCACTTAGGACCCCTACTAAGGGTTAATTCTTAGTAGGTACCGAGAATAGGAGTATAAGGGCATCACCAAGGCTTAAGGGTCTAACATCCAGGCTAAGTCCGAATAAGAAATCAAGATAACCAGCTACAATTCCAAACACAAGCTAGTAAGCATTTTGGGTACTGCCCCCCGCCCAGCAACAGTCTATATGAGGGGATACATTAAGGGCTGTACATGTGCGTATTATGCTCATCTTCCAGCTGTTGGCAGGACCCAAATTGTCGTGTTCAGACTTGTTCTTATCCTGGTCCCAATAGACATTGGCCTTAGAAACGAGCATAGAACATGGCAATAAGCTTTCTGCAACACTGTTGCCAACCATCAACGCTCAACCCTAAGCCCTAATGTAGACCCCTGATTTATAAGCCACCTCCCCTGAATAGGGGTTATAATAGGGATCCTAGTATTAAGGCCCGTAAAGGGAGCGGGTTTATTAATCAGGGGTTTACATGAATCTACTTAGCGTTTCGGGCTTACCCCTCGGCCCTGAACCCCTGCGTGCACCTGATCCAATGCCATAGAACACTGCAGCAGCAACAACTGCCGGCCAAGCCGCCTCAGGTTCTATAGGGGTTACATTGGAGTTGCATAGGGGATATATACAGGGGTTTAGGGTTATGTAGGGAGAAAATAGGGGTTATATAGGTTCTGGAAGAGTTTAGGGGATGGGGGGGGTTAGGTTTCAGCAGCTAGCGTTGGGGGTTCCAAGGTTCAGTTCAGGGCTTACATGAAGCTGTTTCAAGGGGTTATGCCAAGCCTCAAATCATCCAGCTTTGAAGAACTACATGAGCTATAGTCTAAACTCCTTAAAGGGGGTTATAAAGGGGATTAGGGGAGTATTATAGGGGTTATTAGGGGGGATACTAGGAGTTTAGACTTTAGCGCACATGCCTTCAGTAACACCCAAAAGCGGCATGCGCTAGATCGTGGTCAGGGGTCCTGCTGCAATCAATGTGGACTCCTTTGCCATAGGGAATGGTTGAATGCTCGTTACGCAGTCAGCCAACATTCAGCCAGGTCCGGAGTTAAACGGCCGTGTTCAGGGTTTAGGGCTTTCGGGTTTAGAGCTTTAGGATTTAATGTTTGTAAGGTCACCGCCGTCCATGTGGACCCAAGAAGGTGCCAAAGTAATCACTTTTGCCCTCACCATGAACCCTCACCCCCTAAAACTCAAAAAACACCAATATTCCATGGTACTAAATGGGCTGCTTCTTCTTCAGTTCTAGGGAGGGAGACCAGGCAAGTGTGCCCTGGACCCTGCACATCCTAAGTTCAGATTCAGATTGCAATTGCCCTGGCACCCTAAACCCTAAACCGCGTGGTTATCCTGGGAACCTTCTCTGAAAAAGCTTATATGACCATGGACAACCCTCGGGCTGCGTGAGATTTCTATGCAGGCTTAGGATTCAGGGATTACTACAGGGGCCTAAATAATTACCAATAGAATTTTGAGGTCCATTTGAGGTACCATAGACCATAACTATACAAGGAATATGGAACCATAATTTTGGTAATTATGTAGGCCCCATATATTAGGGGGCTGCATGGGAGCACTCTTGAGGGTACGAGCTCGCTATGAGTGCGTGGTGACCCGCAACCAACCCTGTGCCATGCCCTAAGCCCCATACAAATCCCCCGCAAGCTCTAGAGCCCTAAACCCGAAAGCCCTTACTTAACCCTAAGCCCCACAGCCCTGAACCCTAAAACCCTAAACCGGATTCCTGAGGCCGCGTCCTTGGGGTTTAGAGGCGCAAGGACATACCTGAGGCGGCAATCTGCTTCTAGTCTTAAAAGGGGCAGAGTAAAGTCTGACTAGAGGTTTGGGGGTTTAGGGTGAAGGGTCTAGGGTTAGGCTCTTACTGGGGGGCGGCTGCTTCCAGCATTCAAGGTATGGGTTTGGGCTAGACAAGAACATCAGAAAGTACGAACGCTATCTACAGCAGCTAGGTGACCCCTTAATGATAAGGATACCCTTTTCCTGATGTTCCGTTTTAAATAGAGGCTCCAAAACAGAGAGGGGCAAAGGGTACTACCGGGGTACCGAGACAGTAGTTACCGGGGCGTTACTTGGTAGTTTCCCAAAATAAGGGGATCCTGATATAGAGCCCAAAATACTATCCTCCTTATTATTGGGACCCCCTAAAAGGTACCCCTAATGTTGAGAAACCACCACTTGGTTGTTACTTGAATGTTTCCCTGCCTGGGCACACACCACGAGTTGGGTTGATTTGAATTGGAGACCTGAAAGCTGGGCCTTACCTACACCAGGGTTTAGGGTTTAGGGTTGAGAGTTTAGGAGTATGCAGACTAATGGCTTTTGGGCTGCTTTCGGGAGTGAAGGGCCAGCTAGTGATAGGAATTCTGTGTTCAGCATCCAAGAAAATGCAGGCCCCATAGTTGTGTGTTCCTTTGTCCGGAATATGCACTCTGCAGCCCTACCAACGCAAGAATTCCAGCCTGCCACCCCTCCAACCACATTACAAGCCAAGACAAGGGCCCCTTGCTACCGAACAGGAAATACCAGAGCCAAATGCAGCAAGCCCCATTCACCTTGCTTGCCCTCAGCCCGAAACCGCCTAAAAATTAGATCCCCTAGAACCATATGGTAAAATGTATTATAAGGAATATATAGGGGTTATAATGGGTCTACATTGGGGATCTAATTTTTAGATCCTCCCAGGGGTCTGGGTATTTGCGCCCTAAACCCTAAACCCTAAACCCTATTTGCGCCAAACCCTGGACCCTGCTGCCAAGTCTCAGCAAAAATGTGCAAGACATGAACATGCAGGAGATGTAAATGACCGGCTTCCTCGACACAAGGCGAAGCGACAACTTGGGGCACTCGGGTTTTTAGGGCTTTTGCTGGCTTTCGTGACACAGAACTGTTAGCCTGCCAATTTAAGGTACCCCCAACATGTCGAAGGCTACCAACTACACAACGCTCACCGCCCGTTGCCAGCTTCACCACCTTTGGAGTTCATAAGATTTTGACCCCCTCAAAAAAATAGATTCTCATACTATGACCATCGCGGGGTCTTAACTGGGGGGGGGGGTGATGTTACGTACTCCCTCTTCTTGGTTAAGGGTCTATGGCAGGAGTTTGCCAAGCAATCGGAAGCGGATTAGTTGGGTAGTTGCGTTCTCTCGAAGCTTTCGTGCGCAAACACTCCGTTTCTTGTAGTATATTTGTGTGTATCCCTAAAACTGTTCAACCGCCACCCTAAACCCTAAACCCTCAACCGCCTTCCCCACCGGTTGGAGAGTCGGCCAAGCGGGACGGCCGCCATCATGCCGACACACCTGGGAAGGCTTACTCACGACTGGGGTTTGGATTTAAGATCTTTAGGGTTTGGGCTTCGGGATTTAGGGTGGTATAATGTTTTGGGGTCAAGGCTTCAACGGCAAACGTCCCGAAGTCTTAGCACCGGGTCTGTTCCATGCTGTCGAGCTTTATTTCGAGCACATTACGTAGGGTTTGGGCTTCAGCCCTGCGATCAACAAACTAAATCACTTACTTCAATAGAACCCAAAACCCACAGAAATCAGACACGCATCGGCTCGGCACGTTTTAGGGCAGTTGGGGGGTCCAAATCCTAAAGCCCAAATTCTAGAGTGGTTTCCATATCCTGGTCAATTGGCTTTTCCATTTGATTTCGCATGATAAACCTAAACCTTTAGTATCCCCTATAGGCTGCGAGCCCAAAATCCCAGGCCAGATTCATGAACCACAGTAGCCCTATCGTTTGGGAAAAGTCTTGGCATCCAGGTAAAAGGAGGTGCTAGGCGTCTTGTATGTGAAGCGGTTTTACTCTTATCGAATAATGTCTCCTCTTCTTGTATTGCTACACTTTACTTTACCCTAACCCCTAAGCCCCAAACCCTGAACCCTACACCATAAACCCTAAACCCCAAACCCTAAGCCCTAAACCCTACATCCCTTTTAAAGGAACCCTACCCTAAACCGCAACGCATGTCTGAAGCTAAAAGCAGCTGAGGAGCTGCATGACGATGGCCAGGAGGCCGATAATTGTCTTTCCTTGGTCCAGTGCTTTGGGTTTAGGGTTTAGGGTTCGTGCTGGGTTATTTTCAGGTTATAAGGGACTATGTGAATGACTATATTGGTATAATGGGGAAGAAAATTGAAACTACTATTTAGGGTTTAGGGTTTAGGGGTTTGGGGGGTTCAAGGGTTTAGGGTTTAAGGGTGCGGGGGTTTCAGTGTTAAGGGCTTATGGTTTGGGATTTTTATGGTTTAGGAGAAGAAGCACAGCATTGTGGTAACCGCAACCCCTATGTTCGGACCCTAGTATGGCCCTATGGTAGTTAGGGGGTTCCTTGTTTCGGGGGGTGGGGGTGCGGATGCCGAAGCCCTCTTGCTATTCTAGGGTGTCATAGCTTACCAGGAAGATGAAAAAGCAACTATTCTTTGGGGGGCTCCGATTCGCATGGAAAACATTGACAACTGAAAGCACCAAGTTTCATTTGTTCCAACCCGAAACCCTAGAAGCAGGTGCATGTGTATTCCGCGATTTTTAGTTCTGGGAGGCTGGAAAATTAAAGCCTCGAGGTTTCAGGTCCAGAGATGACCGTATTAAGATCTCCATGGTAAGGGTTAAAATGCCCCCCGCAAGGGTACCCCAGATATAGGATCCCAGTCGGCGCTATTGAGCCTTACATAGTCCTTATTAGATCCTAGATCCTCACACCGGGGGTTATCCTTGGGGAGGATGGTATGGTAATCCCTCCATAAAGGCGGCGTGCAAGGTTCAAGGTCTAATGGCCTGTCCGAACAGCTGTTACACATGCACGCTTCCCGTAAACCCTACCCTATCACCTAAACCGCGTCGAAGAAACAGCAGATGTATGGGGCTTAGACTTCCAAGGTTTACAGACAGTAACCCGTCTGCGTAATCTGAGGAGTATCTCTATCTTCACAGACAGACTATAGTCCGGTCTACATGCGTGATGGCTGCTTTACATATCCCAATCGAAGAGACACAATTACCTGAGTTCTGACTACCTGCACATGGGTATTAATGGCAGGTAGAGTGATACCTCAAAATCCATGAACATAGTTAACAAAGCCATAATTCAGCGTGCGCTGCGGTTTAAGTACACATTAAAAAAAAGGTGGTCTTCCCAGAAGAACCAACAGCACATTCAAAAGCGCGCTCGTGCAACTATCTTCCTGGTAGGCGAACCTGTTCCAAACTGTAAATCCGACTACAGCCCTATGGGAAACAAACCTAAGCAACGAAGTCGCAAAGCCCGGACCTGCAAGCCCTAAACCATGCAATCTTATATCCTGATCCCCAAGCGCCTTTGTCCTATTTACCCACCCCCTACAGACCCGTAAAAGGACCACCCCTAAACCTTGAACCCTAAACCCTCAAGCCCACCATTACCTAGGGCACTCAAATTTCCTTAATTTCAAAACTTCCAAAGTTCAAGCTCAGAATGACCCCCTCCAAAAAACCCTAAGCAATGGTAATAAACCCACTACATTTTGCATAATGGAGGCTTAAACCCTAACCCCTAAACCCTAAACCCCAAACCCTAAACCCTAAAACCTAAACCCTAACCCTTAAACCCTAACCCCTGAACCCTAAAACCCTGAACCCACTAGTTTCTACATAATTGAGGCAAGCGTCTCCTTGACTCTGTCTCGATGTGCATCATGTCCCTGAAGTAATAGTACCTGCTTACGGCTTGTGGATTAAAGCATTGGGTTTGGAGTTGAAGGAGTTAGGGCTTAAGGTTTAGGGATTTGAGGTTTAGGCTTCAGGGATTTAGGGTTAAAGGTTTAGGGAGTTGAGGTTTAGGGTTCAGGGATTTAGGGTTCAGGGCTTAAGCTTTCAGGGTTCAGGGCTTGCAGGGTGAAGGGTGAAGGGCCTGGGAATGAAGGTATTTAAAGAAAAAGAGAATGGCAACAACTCGGTCACTGGGGATTGGGTTTCAGGGTTTAGGGTTTATGGATACTGTAGGGTGAGTTGACCTTCACAGCGAAGGTGGAGCAGTGATGTTGCACCTCCTTTTTGGCGGCTACCCTCATTTGCGTCAAGTTTCGGGGAACTATTCAGGACAGGCTAAAGGTTTAGAGTACCCTCTTTAATGTCAAGTTTAGGGCCAATCTTAGTAATTCTATAGGTTGGAATAGAAAGGCATTTAGTTTAAATTCATAACTATTGTTCAGAAGATGAGGCCATAGCTTAAGGGCACCTATTGATAGCAATACTAATAATAATTCTAATATTGATAATCAGCTCGACCCCTCAAATAAATTTAAGTCAGGACGCCCAAAATTGTTTGGGGGGGCCCCCGTATTAAAGAGAGTGCAGCATTAACCCACTTATAGGCAAGTGGGCTTCTAGAGCAAGAAAAGGGCATGACCCTAAATCCTAAACCGTTAACCCTAAATCCCATGGAGGCTGCCACAAAGAGGGGGTCACTACGAGTCCATTATAAGCCCACCCATATCCCTTGCCGCGGGGCAGCAAGCCGCTTAATGGCTTGAAGCCCGTAGTTGTAGGTTTATGGCTTAGGGCTTAGGGTTTAGGGTTTAGGACTTAGGGTTTTAGGTCTAGGGTTTAAGGCTGAGGGTTCCCGCATTTTCTGTTTTTGGGGTGAAGAGTATAGTAGCAAGAAAACATTGGTACTGCCATCACTCTACAGTAAGGCCACGTAAGAATCACATGACAGTCCTCGTTCCCTGTTTTGGGGGATGAGGTAAACCCCAAACCCCAGACCCTTGAACCCTAATATCCCTATTTAGAGTAGCCTGTCAATTTGGGCGACTAGGCTTTCCAGAAGAGCTGAGGGTACTTTCACCTCAACAGACAAGAGCAGTTCCAATGAAAATGGGCCACTACCGCCTTCGGGAATTGTGGGGGGTGAATGAAATAAACAAATCGCTCTGAAAGCCCAAATTAAGCTTCAAAGCCTTAACCAAAAACCCCGGCCCTCAACCTCAAACCCGAGCTCCTAAATCTCTGAATACGAATTTTGGAAGAATCCCATAGTACAAAGATACAGCGCTACTATGCATATCTCATCATATCGCGTAAGCCCTAGCAATGAAGGGCACATGAAGGCAGCGACTGATGTCGAGACATAGTAACACATCCTCAGCATCAAGCGCAGCTAATGCAACTTCATGAGGCTTAGGATTCATGATGAGGAAGACGGACACCATGACCTATGTGCTGGGCCTTTTGTGGGGCCACGTTACTTTCGGAGGAAAACTAGCATCTGACCACAACCTGCGCAAAAATAGCAATCACTGCAAATAAGCAGCCCCGATACGCAACTTAAATCTCTTTACAGCTTTGGGGTCCTAAAAAGGTGCAGGGTTGAGGGTTTGATGGAGCTTTGGGGGTTTCTTAGCTTCATAACCCGAAGTCACAAACCCATTGCTCCCTATCTCTATCTTCAAAATGACCTATGACTAGGTCCTAGGTGGCCCAAAAGGACAACAACGGTGATTTTGCTAGCCCAACATGCAGGCTAATTACAGTTGATAATGCCAAGCCTGCATGAAATTAGTATGCTAGAACACCACTTTTTGCAAAGTATAAGCAGCTTAGGGTCATGCAGGGTTTTCATATATCAAGCACAACGCCTCAAAATTAAATGCCATATACAATTTCCTAAATAACCCTGATACCTCTTGCACAGGACCTAGTTTTAAGTTGTTTGTAGCCGCTGTCGTTCTATTGCCGCCATGAAATTCCCTAAGCACTAAACCCCTAAAGCCTAAACCTTTAAACTCTAAACCCTTAACCCCACCCAATCCCTTAATCCCCTAAAATCCCGTAAAGCTATGCCAGCGCCAGTCCATGGATCCGCCCAGCACAGACCCAGGCAAAATCGGCATCTTTTGAAGGATCCTTATAGCCAGGCAGAAGGATTACTGGTGTAGGGGATTTAGGGATCAAGGGTTTAGGGATTGAGGATTTTAGGCTTTTAGCGTTTTATGGATCCGGGGAATTTAGGGGTTTAGGGATTTTGGGTTTCAATTTAGGGTTAAGGGCCTTCGATTTTAGCGGTCTAGGGTTTAGTCTTGGGTTCTGGGGTGTTTTCGGAGCTTGGCGGACCCTTGATCATGCGTTCCCCTACCAACCCCTAAGCTAGAGAAACCTTAACTCCAAGTAGCCCAATGAAAGCATGACTGAAAGACTTTAGGACCAACTGCAGGCATTGATTATAGACACCGCCCGCCAAGGGAAACCTAAATTTGAAGAGCTCGTGCTCAATTTATCATGGGCGTCCAGAAGGAGTATTTCAGAAAACAACCACGAGATCGGTTCCAGGTGTGAGGTTCAGGGTTTAGCGTCATGCTTTTTGCGGCCGAGGGTTTAGAGCTGAGAGGGTTAACACGACAGCCCTAAAACCTACGCCAGCACAGGTCTGACATATTTCGCAAAATGATACGCCCCTAAACCCTGTACCCCTACACCCCTAAACCCCTAACCCCTAACCCCATACCCCTAAACCCTATACCCCTAAACCTAAACTCCTAAAGCCCTAACCCATACACCCTACTCAGGAGCCCTGGGCCTTGGAGCGCCTAAGCCAGAAGCCAGGACTCCGCACACAAACATGAAAGCCCAAAAGAGGTCCCACAAAGGCTAAGGATTTAGGGTTTAGGGTCCAGGGTTTAGGGTTTAAGATTTAGGGTCTTATGTTTCCTGGGCACCCGAAGCATGTAGAATCATGGACTTGCTTAAGCATTTTTAGGGGTGTTGGTCCATGATTTCACCTACTTTTGGGGTTTGCGTACTGTCCCTGATCTAAGCAGGCCATTTTTTGTTTCGGCGTAAGACACTACACCACCAACTCCCAATGCACTTCCTATACAAAACCCCATATACTCCCTACAGCTCTTTGAAGGGGCCCTTAAAACTTCTAATCTGCCCACGTGAACCTTCTAAACGATATATGCTCTTGGCATATATCCCCATAGAACCCTTAGCGGTTCAGGATTTAGGGTATGGGTAATTGTTCAAAATGCTTGTCGCCAAAGTCTTCAGAAGCCAAGGTTTTTGGTTAGAGAGACTCCCCTCTCAGGCTGTGTATTCCTAAGGTTCCCTTCTTTACCAGCACCTTTGAATGACCTTAAACCCTGAACTCTAACTCCTAAGCCCTAAACCTCCCCTTGAAAAGCATCTCCATAATCTGGAAGCTTAAGCCTTAAACCCTAAACCCTATAAGTTCCTATCTCTAATACCCCTCTACACCCCTGTAGGGTCCCTATAGCGTCCTTGAAAAAGGGACTGCAACCCTAAACCCAAAACCAACCCTAAACCATAACCTAAACCATAACCTGCAAGCCCAGGGTTCAATAAGGTACGTCCTCCTCAGGTCTGCCATGCTCAGAGCAGAAGATGTGCCTGACTGGGTTTAGGGTCAGGCCTAGGGTTTTCTTCAATGGTTATACAGGGATTACAGCGGATTCTATGATGAGGTTGTGAAGGGATTACTGGGGTCATACAGGGATGATAGGGGATCAAATAAGAGATTTAGGGGATTAACATGGAACATGTTAGCGTTACAGGGGACTATAAAAGCTTTACAGAGGATGATGGGGGTTCTTGTAAGTAGTGAGTGAGATGGTTTTGGCAACCTCGCCCGCAATAATCATGAGAGTCATGGGATAGCCATAGATTCCAGCGCTTGGAGCGTTGGGGAGATGTCTTTCAAGTTTTTCCGGTTCTTGGCTTACGCTAAAGCCTGACCCCTGAACCCCTCTGTCCTCCCAGGATTCCAGGCTTTTGGGCAGTGCCGGCATCATGTTATGGGGCCGAGGGGTCTATTCGCTGCGGGGCTTCGATTGCTTAAGTTGCCGCTTGGGCAGCTGAACTTTGTAGTTTTCCAAAAATAGCGCAAAATAGCGCGACCCCACTCGAGACCCAAAAATGCTGTAGTGCTTTCTATGATAGGGCGTACACCGAATTTTGGAAAAGCCCTATATGACCCCTACAGCACACCTATATCCCCCTTGAAAGGCACACCTACTTTTGGGAAACCTAACCTGAAGCTTCCCCGTTTTTGGACAGGCTTAGGGTTATTAGGTAGGGTCTACGGTTAAGGGCTTAGTATCACTGGGGTATAGGGTTTGGGGTTTTCAGGGTTAGGATCATCAGGGTTGAGGGCTGTTAGGGTTATTCGCGCTTAAACAGGCTCAAATGCTTTCAGCGCTGTAGACCCTGGAAAACCACCGAATGCCGAGACAATAACTTGTTGAACCTTCACGACTGAAAATGAAGAAGAATCTAGAAATCCGCCCTCAACCATTCACCCCGGCCCGCATAATGTTGCAGAATAACAATTAAAGTGCAAAGCCTACACTCGAAACATGAACAACAGGCTGAGGTGCTGTTCAACGAGGATGTCTCCGTGGCACAATAACCTTCCAGAGGACGGCTTATGGTTGGACCAAAAGCTGTATAGGGTTTTAGGGTTCGTTTTAGGTCTCTCAACAAGAAGGGGCTACATGATTCTAGCAATAATTCACGAGTATTACCCTTCGGCCAGTTTTCAGCGAAATCCCCTGGCATGATGATGTTGACAGGAGTTGCGGTTTGCAGTGAAGTTTGCAAAACCTAAACCTCATAAGTAATCAAACAAACGACCCAAAACCCCCTACTCATCGTCAAGAAGGCCTTGATTCCACCTACTTTGGGGGCCCAGGAAACCTTAAACCCCAAACCCTAAACCTTCAATCCTAAAACCCTAACCCCTTATCCCAGGGGCGTACCTAGCAAGAGGATTGATGGCCTTTCCGGACCTGCTACACAGTTTATACAGCTTCCTCTGCGCCTGAAAAGCTGGGCGTAGAATAGTATGATGATATTTAACAGCTAACACTAGTAGCAATAGTTTTAAAAATAGTGATACTAAAATGATAGTGGTACTAACAACAGTACTAATAATGATAATAATAATGCCAATGAAACATGTGAGTTTTGTTCTGACGGGGATACGACAGTGATCACAAGCATCTCGTCAACATGTGTTGTCGGTGCAAATGGGGTGTCCTCTGTACTGGGGAGGAGGGGGGGAATTGGCGACCCTTGAAGTCTTTTACCCTTCCCCCAAACAAGCATAGAAGCTGATATGGCCGACTTTCAAGGGACGGTAGTCTTTCTGGAGCCCGTTCTGGGCTTCAATGCTTGTTTTCGGCGAGTGCAGGTTACAACATCAATAAAAGGCATTCCCGAAATTCGCTATGTAAAACAATTTCCAGAAGCTCCCATATGCATCCTGGTGGATGGGGCAGGCGTTCATCCAACTCGAGACTAATTAGAACTAAGTTGAAATCACAAAGCATACGCCGGCCAGTCCCCTTCAACAGTAATAGTAATAGTGGTAGGAGGAAAGCACGGGTCCTTCACAATTTTACCTTCGCCACTTTCGCCCCCAGGGCCCAGAAAAGTGGAGGGCTCCCGGCGCAACGAAGACTAGTGTGTGTGCTAAGCCACAGCAAGAACTAGCAGTACACACGAAAAATCTCCTTGTCATTGCAACGAAAGCACGAACCCGCCCGCATGTCCATGCTTAGCAGTTTATGGGGAACTGTAGCAGTGCCTAAAACATGTCACGGAATGACTCCATAATTGCCCTTCATAATCCCTTCCTAACAGATACCCGCTACTAATTCCTAATGCTGCATGAATAGGTAATGTCTTCCTTGCCCAGTTACAAATGTGGAAGCCTATACCGCAATGGAAACTAGGGTTTAGGGAACATGGGGGGGAGGGGTAATATGGGGACTACCTGATTATATGGGGGATAAAAGGACAGTCTAGGGGTTTATACATATATATACATATACATATATACACATATATACATATGTCCTGGTAGAGATGGCCACCTATGTGGGGGCCCCGTCAAGGCTTCAATTTTGTTTCGCGGGGCCAACACTTCTAACACATAGGCCGCCACTGCGCTGAACCACCAAAGTCATACACCCCAAACCACTGAAACCAGCACAAAATGGATGTCAGCGCGAACTTTCCCATGAGGACAGCTAAACTTTAGCCCCAGGCGCAGACGAGCATTGACACGAGCATAATCGTAGCCACCTGTGGCTTTGAGTTGACGAGGGCTTTCATGGCATCTAGGCAGCTTGGGGGGTTTAGGATGTAGGTTCTGGGTCTTATAGGGTTTAGGGATGAGGGTTTAGGGTTTAGGGCTCAGGTTGTAGGGCGTGGGATCTAGGATTCAACATTCTTAGCTGGATTTGGGCTCCAGGACCTAGGCAGGCAACCCTGATCATCCTTGTCAGGGCCCCCAAAACATGTATCTCTGAGGAGCCTGGGATCTCCGGCATTTAGAAACGCCGCCCAAATCTGTTCTTAAAAGCAAACCACAGGGGCCCATGTGCATGTATCTGTAAGGAGTTTCCCAAAATTAAGGCTACCGTTTTGAGGTCTTGATTAGTAGGGGGGCCCTCAAGACCATCTTTTTCACACCTGATACATCAGTTCTGTGGTTTAGGGTTTATAGGGTCCAGGGCTTAAGACTTGGAGGGGGCTTTACGCAGGACCCCTTGCTGCGAACCCACAGGTTATGGCGGGTAATATGGAACTACCTAGTTACATAAATCCCGGGATAGAGAAAGACTATCTATGGGCTTTAAAACGGTAAAGGGATTGGGGCTACCTTCTTCCTAGGGCCTTTGACTGGAATAGCTTGACGATGTTACATTCACCAGGGTTACTCCCACGAGCAATCCTTAATAGGGTTCAAATTCAGGTCCTACTTGATTATGCTAGAGACTTAAGGTTGTGTAAGTGGTAAACAGGATTATATAGGAATATCTATGATACTCTATAATATGGGTCTGTAAAAGGCTTCAGGTTAGCATGCTGGAGTCATTGTCAAAACTGTTCCTCCGTCGGGGTAGGACCCCAACTCCAAAACCCCGGCACGTATGCACTCCTTCCAGGACAACCCAGCATGTGGATCTTAAGCCCTAAGCGCTAAACCTGAAATCTTTTCCTCTAAGCGCTAAAAGGATCCCAAGGAGCGTAGATCAAGTAGTGGATCTGGATCGGCATCTCACTGGTGATGATGACGATGGACATTGAAAGAAGAGAGCCCAAGAAACTCGGCTTCTGCCAGTGGTTTTGGGGTTTAAGGATGATTTCAATTAGGGTTTAGGGTTTTAGGGTGTAGGGTTTTAGGGTTTTAGGGTTTAGGGTTCAGGGAGGCTTCTCAAGCTACACGTGCTGGCACTTCGGGATGTGGAGTGTTGGGGCTTCTGTTTCCTTGCCTGCGGGCTCATTCGAGAAAAGCGTCCCAAGCCCTAAACCCTAAACCCTAAGCCATTTGATAGGCAGACTTCGCAAGTTGTGGGCATTTCTCTGAGCGGAGTCCTTGAAACAGACCCTGAGTCTTTTTTGCTCATTACCCTACACAAATGCCGATACCGTTCTGAAGTCGATGTGAGGCAATTATCCTGAACTAGAGCACATTGTATATATAGGAATCCTGGAAACCACACCGTTTAGGGTTAAGGGTTTAAGGCTGGCGTATTTCAATCCTTACAGCGCACATTGAATTACTCTTCCACTCGGATCCTCGGTATCATGGTTTTCTCTGTCAGTGCCCAGCAAGACCACTGAAACATGGACAGCCTGCCTATCAAGCTGAATAATAAGTAAGTGGTTCTTGATGACTATAGTCCCCTTTAGGTAACTAGAATGTGCGGTATATGGGGATCTTATTCTAATATACCCAAAGCCATATTCTATCTACGTAAGGGGGACTATAAGGGCAACCCACAAACGAGAAGGACTTGATTTATTGCTGATAGCCACCGTGTCTTAACCGGAGTTGGGGGAACCAAAGCAATCCATAGCCTGGATGAACCCCACAGCCTAGATCCTGAGGTTGAAGAGAATCTAACACGAATCAAAGAGCTTTTTAGATGTGTTAGGGCGAGGTAATTAGCTTCTCAAGCATCCGAGTCTCGTGTACATGGCCACCAGTCCGCTGACCACGGCCTGCGAATTACCAGTGCTAGCGAATCTGTTTTATAATATATTTACAGGGACAGGTTCCGCTCGCCCTTACGCAGCAGTCAGGTGAAAGACAAAGCTTTCGGGGCTCAACGCCCGCTTCGAGACTTGGGAGCGCAGCGTTTAGACGGTTTAAGTAAGGTCATTCCAGATTCGTCGCCGTTATCTATATGCATCTTCCGGACCAGCATCGTTGGCATCAGGGCTGTCGCGTCGTAAATGCAATCTTCACTGCCACTATGACTACAGAAAGAACAAAGAGACAGACATTGTTCTTTACCATGGGTGCAAGTTTATCGCAGTAATGACGATAGGAGTGAAGCAAACCAGGCAAACAAACACAAGGCTCTCGGCTAAACCACAAAACCCGCCAAACAAGAAGAAGAAGAATAAGAAGAAGAAGAACACCAAAAACAAATAAACTTTTGCAGACTTTGTCCTGAGCAACGCTTCACAGCAAACATATCAGTACAAAGACAAGATCATACGCTCTTCTTCTCAAGACCAAAGCCCGCAAAAACCTACACCCTAGAGTCCCCTATTTCCTAAACCCGGAAAAACCTCAGCAATCCGAACCCCTGGAATTCCAGAGCGCAGGAAGCCCAAGAAGTCCCAAACCTTATAAACCCCAAATCCCAAACCCCTCATTCGTCCTTGTCAGAACCCGAGGATTCCACGGTATCCAGGAAATCAGCTGGCAGTCCACACCTTCGACTTATTGGTAAGGTTTAGGGTGTAGAGTTTGTATTTGTTGGGTTTAAGGTTCCGGGCCCCAGGGCTTAGAGTAGTTTATGGCTTACGGTTCCGGGTTTAGAGCTGAGTGGTGAAGAACAACATAGAGAAGATGGACAATGAAATGGAGCTGGGTTAGAGTTAATGGACATGGGTTTCCATTGAGGAGTATATGAGGGACCACACTATGTCCCTCTCAATTGTCCATTGGTAACCCTGAACCTCAAACCTCAAACGCTGAACCCTAAACCCTTAACCAAAGAAACCAAGAATGCTAACCCCGAAAAATTGGATTTTGTTGCCCGAAGAGTTGAGGCTTACTCGCTAGACAGGCAAGGCACTGCGCCGCATAGACTCCATTCCTGGGCTTTTGTGAACGTGGGTTTGTGTGTGTACCTGCCTCTCCTTAAGGCTCTGGTTTTGGGGTTGGTTAGCAAAGAATGAAGGAGTGGATCCTTGTATAGTGCCCAAATAAACCCCAAGAATATAAGTGTGTCCGCGGTCTTTTTCATTTACTAAGCCTTTAAAGCCTACATAGCAGCTTCCATTGTCTTTTCCAGTCCCTGCTAACCAGAACAAAATTGTATGACCCCCATATAAGCCCCAGTTGCCAGGTAAGTTTAGGGTCCCACCATTCATTTGCTCGTGTTTGAGCTGGAAGGGATTTTGAGAGTCTAGGCCCCAAATAGACGCGGTTTAGGCTTTAGGCTTCAGAGCTTCGGGTTTAGGATTTAGGTTTAGTGTCTAGGATTTAGGATTTAGGGTTCAAGGGAAGCCAAAGCTTACAGGCAAGATCTGGTTCTTAAGCAGCGCTTCTGACGCTACTGGGGCTTCAGCAAATTATGCTGCATTTGTGCTCCCAAAATGGAATCCCAAGACTGCTTCCCAAAAAGACCTCACGCCTTTTTGAGACATCCCCCTCAAGCGCCAATGTAACCCCTAATACAACCCCGAATAACCCCTAACTTGACCCTAATATAATCCCACAATAACCCCTAATAGAACGCCCAATCGAACCCCTATTACAACCCTATAAAGCCTGAGCCCTGAGGCTCCCTCAAACTGTAGTCCATACCTATAACCCTAAGCATCAAAGGATTCATATTTGAAGGAATTTGCGCCCCAAGACCAATTTTGATGCTTAGGGTAAAGGGCAGCTTTTTAGCTTCCATCTTCGTTTTGGGAGTAAACCTTACCTGGACCCTCCAATGTAGTTCTTTTTGGGGGGGTTGTCTTAGAGGTTTAGGGTCTAGGGTTTAGGGTATGGTTTTGGGGTTAGGAATCTCATTACGACCCCAAAATGGTACTACATTGGAGGGTCTAGGTAAGCCCTAAACCCTAAACCCTGGGCCCTAAGCTTCCGAGGCTCACAGCAAGCTGAAGGGCAAGAAGAGCCAAGATAAACATGGTCGGCAACCTCAGCACTTGTGTTCAGTTTTTTTTGGGGTGGTGGTTTGGCTTTCGGATTTAAGGCGGTAAACCCCCTAAACCCTGGACCCTTCACAAGCCCGAAGCCTTAAAAACCTAAACCCTAAACCCTGCATAAACCCTAAGCCTTAAACCCTAAACACCAGCCTGCCTCTGTCCCTAAAGAGAACCGCTATTCTGACAAGCCCTAAAAAGGTGAACGCTTCCAGGATAGGCTAGTAAGCCCTGTCAGTCTAGAGGGACTATAATAGGGGTATAAATGGGGATTGCATGGGGATGACTACAAGGATTCACACCCCCAAATCCTAAACCCTAAGCCCTATAAACTCTTAACCCCAAATCCTAAACCCTAAACCCACCTAACCCCCCAGACCCTAAACCCCAAATTATAAACCCTAAGACCTATACCCTAATAACCCACCCTGGAGAACCCGCCAGGTTCTACAGCTGCCAACCTAAACATCTCTCCGCGCAGCAAAAATCCCCTACCTCCGTGGGGAAAGTGATGCAAATGTTCACGGATGGTTTGGGTTTAGGGTTTCAGGGTTTGGCACGAATAATCCGGAGACCTGGGACGGCTCACCATGAGACAGAGGGTCGCTGATTTAGAGAGCAACCCTATTTATCAACCATAAAACCTACACCCTAAGGTTTCCGTTATCAGCCCCAAAAACACCGTGGGCGTTCTGTTGGGGGGGGAAGAACATTGTAGAAACTTAATTCATGTCCAACATAATCCAACATCCTTGTTTATCAAGTGTTGGCCACCTCAAGCAGACCTGACAATCATTGGTAAGTCGTAGAAACCCTACATTCCTATGATAGATGGGAGCTTACGATAGGATCCAAGCTTGCCTCTGCAACGAAGGCTCTATAGGGTGTAGGGTTGGGGGTTTGGGGCTTTAGGACTTATAAGGGTTTAGGGCTTTGGGGCGTAGAGGTTTAGGGGTTTAGGCTTAGGGATTAAGGTTTCGGGCCTCAAGGTCCAGTTTAGAAGATGTAGGCGTACTTTTAAGGCTAGGGAGGAACTCAAGTACACTTAGAACGCCTGTGCACCGTATAGCAACCATTTTCAAGTACAGACATCCCCCTCAAGTCTCCCCAACCCAAATGAGTCAGGGTGAAGGATGAGTAAAGAGATCAGGATCAGACTTAACATGTTTGTGGTCTAGTGGGAATCCGAAGTCCCTTGCAGGCAGACATGTTACGAAAGAAACACTAACAATAATTCACTATGCTTTCAGCCCACCATTACAAGCCTGGTTACGACTTGAGCGTGTTCCTACCTAAATTTCCTCCAAATCCATTTCTCCGAATACGGGCGCTCTTTCGCAGGCGCCTCCCTTACGCATTCAGTTTAGGGTCCAGGGTTTGGGGTGTACGGGTTCAGAACAACTGCACCTGCTAAGTTCAGCCAACGGGCCTAACAAGGGGTTAAAGCCGAACTTTTCAACTAACACTTGCCCGACATCAGACGTAGTCAACCACTCAAGTGACCAAATCTGGAATCCTACTATGATCGACCCTAGGGATCCAAATAGCCCAAAGTAGGTAATATTTACCAACTTAAGGCCCAATGCAAGTATTATTGGTATATTTGGATCCCTATGATTCAGGCGTACACGCCTGAGACATTCATCCTAAAGTCCGGCAAAGAGCAGGTTGGCGCTCGCCGCGCGCATCAGTAAGAGGCCCAGAATAGCCAGAACGCTCCTGCTTGCAGGGCAACGGCACGCTATACTGGGAGTTATAATGAGAAGAACTGGAATCAAAACTCATGTATAAGACGTATAACCCACTTTCATTTATCCATGGGGCATAAGCCACTTTCACTTTACCCATGGGACTTCAAGTTCTGCTCTGCGTGGGATTCAGCAGCATGGCTTAAGAGCTTCACCCCAAGAATTCGCACTTAGGAGGGTCGCGTAGTAGGGGCCTGTGTAGCTCATGCGCGGTTATTATGAAGGCTACCTAGGAGTCTGGGGGTTTTAAGAGTATGGCAAAACCAACCTAACCTAAACCCTAAACCACCCCCTTGTGTCATCCCATGGCTCCCCGTGGCAATGAAGGGCCGCCGTCGACCCCACGAAGATCGATGTCCTTAGCTTTGGGCTTCGGGGCTTAGGGCTGGAGGTTTGAGGTTTAGGGCTTAGGGTTTTGGGTTTAGGGCTGGGGCTTGAGGTTTAATTTGGGCTTAGGGCTTGGGGTTTGGGGACTGTTTTGGGTTTAGGGCTGGGGGCTTGAGGTTTAGGGTTCGGGGTATTGCAAGTTTTCATCAACTTAGAGAAGGATAGATCTGAAGAGTTGCCAGGTGGACCCTTCCCGAAGGCTCATACAAGGCTTATATAAGGAGACTGGGAGTGTATGAGCCATAGTCTAGACTTCTAGTATCCCCATCAATACAGTAAGCTCTGTAACGCTACCTATATAATCGCCTATATAACCACTGCTTTAAGAGGTTATCTAGCTCATATGGGGAGACTGGGAGGATACAGGGGGGAACCATGAATTCGAGGCTATAACCATAACTATGAAAGCCCGACACTAAGGGTATGCGGACCATCTCTCCGAAGAGTACAGCATGCTTTAGGGTTTAGGATTTAGGGCTTTAGAGTTTAAGGGTTTGGTGTTCTATGGCACTTCATATCTGCCAAGTTTGCCACGGATCCCCCTGAACCCTACACAAACTTGGAGTCGTGAGCAGGGAACCAGAACAGTTTGCCATCGCGTGGAAAACCTTATGGCAAGCGTCTGGGCTTTTGGGTTTAGGTACGGACTACGTACCTGAACGCCAAGAGCATGCAGAATAATGACGCCTATCGCGCTTGTTGAGTTCAGGCTCCGGGAACAGTATTCTATCTGCTCTTGAGGTGCCCCAAAATCCAAAATGGTTATGATAGCTAAAGGCTATAAATTGGGGCTAATAATTGAAGAGTACAAGCTGGAGCTTATAGCCAGAGGGTTCACAAGCAATCTGCGGGTAGACAGAGTTTAGGGTTTATAGGGTTCAGGGTTACAGAGCCATGCGCAAACCCTAAATTCTGTCAGGGTGCGGTCGGACAGCTTGCCGACCACTGGGCAGATCAGCTGAGTGGACCCGCTAATTCCCATGTAAACCTGAGAAGAGGGGTTGTATAGGGCCATAAGATCACTGGGTAAAATCCCTTTTACAGGGCTATCTAGGGGCTTAAGGTCCCTTTAAGGACATGGGATTATGTCGGGGACCGGACAACAAAATGGAAATAGCTGCACTACAACATATTTCTTACAGTGCAGGATTTGAGGCTTTTCGGAGGGCAAGTGTCTGCAAGGGGCTCTCACGCTATAAAAAATCAAGTATGTACACGAGTTTAGGCTTTAGGGTTTTCTTAGGGTTTTAGCCCCCCCCCCCCTCCCCCGTGGTCGTAGTCGAAGATTTGACGCTTGAGGCTTTTGATTTGGAGATTGCGTCTACGGATGTCCGCGGCTGAAATTATGGCTTGACTCTAGCAGGGCTACGGACTATCTGGGTTCAGCTTTTGGCGACTGCAGCATTCTGGTTCCGAGGTAGGGCCACTTTGCCAAAACCCAGGTGCATGCATACTCAATTGTACCATCCAGAATGATGCTTCAAAAAAGCGTTAAGCAATGCTAACCCATGGAGGGACAGGAAGTATAGTAGGACTTGAGGAATGCAGATTTGGGAGCCTCATGAGTTGCAGATGTCCAGCTGAAGCCAAAAGCACCACCTCAATACGGACTCTTGCTCCCATGTCGTCTCAGGAAGACAGACTAAGAAGCAAGCAAACACAAACTTAAATATTTGAGCGGGGGCTCCATTTTTGACATATTGAATGCCCGTACCCAAAGGCTTCCCGGAGTTGAACATGGGAACGTGACGCATACAGCCAACACCGGAAGCCCTAGCGGCTTAGGATTTAGTTTAGGGCTTCGGGTCTAGGTTTTAAGGCTTCAGGTTTAGGGCTTATAGGGTTTAGGGCCAAGGAGCTCATCATAATGTAGTTACTATTCGAACGTGAGTCATGAGGCCTGCAATTCTTGGTGCTGCACACGGCTTCAGTACTTGACTATTGGCTAGTTGAACCCTAGTGTTTGCAGATCAGACGCAGCATAGAGCGAAGGGTTGGGTACTTACAAGATGAAGAGAAAAGGTAGTGCGACACTGACAAAAGTGAATGAAGGATGCAAGTAAAGAACTGGAAAAGACGAAGCAGATCCATGTAGTTAACGTAAAAGTTGCGCTGGGGCCATCGTTGAAAACCTAAGCCCTCGGCCCGAATACAAATTCTCCCGCCAAGCTACGCCAACCCACATGCTCGAGTTAGGCTGGTGAAAGCGTTCCGCCTGGCTTGAAACTCTTGCGACGTGTTTAGGGCTAAGGGTAATGGGTAATGTTGCTGGTGCTGAGCGCTTGTGGGCGACAGAACGCAGAGATCCTTGCTGTCAAGGCTTTGGGCTTTGGAGTAAGTATAAGGGCTGTACTGTACGGTGATCATTGTAGCGATAAAGTTCATGCTCCTTCGGCTATCCTCGACGCTAAAATGAAGGCAGATGGCAATCGCAACACTCAATCAAGGGAGCTAAACGGTTTTGGTTTAGGGTTCAATGTTGTCAGAAGTCCTGCAATCAGAAGGAGGATAGCAGTGGGATGAACCCGAACCCCTCTTCAGAAACTGGGATTGCGAGGAAGTCCTGACACAGGATACCGAAGCTTGCACCCCTACAAGGGCTGCGCCAATATGGCCCCTATAGTTCTCCCATGAGTGAAAAAACAGGGGTCCGACCTTGAGGCCTACTAAACTTAAAACAATTTGACTTACTTAAACAGCTACGCTTACCTGGGGCTATAACCAAGACTTACAAGATCCCTAACTGGCCCTACATACGTTACTCCAATATCGGCAAGGTTATAACTCCACTTATCTGTAGTTACTACACCCCATGATGCGCGAAGTAGTCCGCTAACGCTCCACGCCCTCCAAGTAACGAATATTGCCCCGATTATACAACGTCCTTTGGGAAATTTTTGGGGTATCCTTTAAGTCCCTAAGGGTCCAAGTACCTAATAGTCATATACTTACCCAAAACCTATACTATAATTCCCAGTACCCAAAACCCAAGTACTTAATTATTGGGTACATGGACCCTTTGGGAGTAGCCCCTCATGGCTGTGGGCTCGGCTTCAGGGTCCAAATGCGCAATGCTCATATTGCAAGTTCGTCAAAATCGATACACTATCCGTAATTTGACACCATCATCTCTTCGGAATAGGTTTAATGGGATCCCCCCTGACTTTGAGAACCTCCCAACGACTTCCCTGAAATGTCAAAGCCTCGAATGTCTACAAGACACGACCCAAGCACCTTACTCTGAAAGGGTTTCGAGAATGTCGCGCTGGCCTCTTGAGGCAGCACAATCACGCCCATGCCAGTGCTAACGCACACATAAACCATCTGAAATGCCTCGAGGAACGGGTTGAGAGACTTGGTGGGCCATTAAGGAATTACGGCTTAGGATATAGAAGCAGACCCCACATGAAGGAGGATTACGGTGAATGATTTCGGGGGTTGCCCAGAATTGAGGTGACACTTCGCTGCATACAGAAAGACTACAGTTCCCAGGCTGTGCGACATAATAAGGGCTTACATAAAAAATAAGGGCCCTGCAACTTTGTAATCCACATCCCACAGACCCCTCAACATCTCTTCTGCTGGGCTCCAAACGAGGCTGGATTTTCAGAACAGGCGCTGCGGCCCAGCGCTCCAATATTTTTTGGGCGCAGGGTTATGGTTTAGAGTTCTGGGCTTAGACTTCGAAACTTGAAGCTCAAAGTTGTTAAGCAGTACTTCCACAGCTTCTTTGCCAGGTGATGGTGAGCTGATGCAGGCATCTCCACTGGTTGAAATTCTCTTCCGTCATGGTCACCGAGACATACTTTTGATCTTGGAATATTGTTATGCTGCAGCCGCCGAAAAATGCCGTTGATAGTACAAACCTGCAGGACCCTATGGAGCTTCTTATACCTTGAAAAGGATGCTGCTGCAGTATATTCAAGTCATGCATAGTTTTCCGCATCAACATCAAATGTGCCCTGGCTTTCCAAGAATTCTGGAGCCCCGCCAACCTGGGAATAACAAGGAGGACTCCCTGGTCCCAAGGTGCACTAGTTTGATCACACAGACCCCCAAAGGGATCTAAAGAATTAGATCCCCTAGAACCATATGGGAAAATATATAAGGATTATATAGGGGTTATGATGGGTCTACATAGGGGATCGAATTCTTAGATCCTCCCAGGGGTCTGGGCATGGACCTAGGACACCTGAACAAGGCAAATGATTTTTTTCTGACAAACCTAGCACTGGGCCGAGCAGCGGTAATCCCTAACCACTTTGCCACAGGCAGCGTTCGCTGCAGTTTGCTCTCATCCTTCTCCTGCCAGGTTAAGGGTTTAGGATCGGAGGCGGTGGTCTTTGGGTTTAGGGGTTAGGGGTTGAGGGGTTTAGGGTATAGGGGCTTGGGGGTTGGGGGGCAGGTATCCTTCCGGGTAAATACTGTCTCAACATGGCTGATGAATCCTCTTTCCGCATGAAGCAATCCAGCGAAGTGGGCCTTGCCTATGTCACCTTCATCCTAACCATGCTTAGCAAACGAGGAAATGGATCAAATAGGGAACCTTACCTTAATGCCTGGACCCAGAATGCGGATCGCTTCATAAGGAACCTAGGACTCCGAAAAAAGGGGGTGAAGGTGTTTACTTACGGAGCCCAGTTCAGGTTGTTTGCGCAGCGAACAGCTTCTACGTCTCAAGGTTGTGGTCTAGGTAGCACGAAAAGCAAGGCTCCATTTGTGGCCCAAAGCATCCTAAGTAGGGCTTCTATACCAGCAATCGGTCATATGGTTCGGGCACCAAACCCTAAACCCTAAAACAAAAACCCTACACCCCAAACCCTAAAACCCCAAAACCCTAAACCCTAAAACCCTAAACCCTCAACCCCAAGCCCCGGGATCCCTAGTACAGATACTTGGGATCCTTTAGGTTGGTAGGTTTGTAGATGCTGTCCTCAAAGCTAGCACGGAACCCCGACAGTAGGAAAGTAATTCCTCATAAGGGCTCCCTAAACTTGCTAACCTTTCGGGATATCGAGGGTTATATGTAGGGTTCGTGGTTTAGGTGTCAGGGGTTAAGAACTATTTCGCCTTTCGGGGGGCTTGTAGATGGCTATAAATGGAGATATTTTTTGTGGTCTCCCTAATCCCGAAACCCTTCACCGCGATAGACCTTCAGCCCTCTGGCTTGTAGAAGGGTTCCTGGGTTGTACCCCTAAGCTCGTACCCCTAAAAGGCTTGGTTTCCCCAATATAGCCCTGATATAGACCTTATATATGGTCCCTAGGGTCCCTTAACAGGATCCCAAAACCCAGGATTACAACCCTAGGGGTACAAACCCTAAACCCTAAACCCCAAAACCTTAAAACCCAAAACCCAAAACCCTAGGGGTACAAGCCTGAAACCCTGGAAACCTTGTAGAAGGGGTCCACTCTGCATCCCAAAGCTAATAAAAAGGCTTAGGGTTTACGAGTTTACGTAGGGGGTTTAGGGTTTATGGGGGGGGGGTTAGGGTTTAGGATTTAGGGTTTGGGGGGTTAGGGTTTAGGAGGCTAAGGCCTTCTGAGCCAAAGGAGAACCCTACACCGATAGTTCTTGAAACTCTATAAGTCCTAAACCTAAACCCTAAATCCTGAAGGCCTGACCCCAAACCTACGCTCTGAACCTTAAACCCCTACTTGTAGTTCGCATGTCATGTTCCATGTTCTTTACCATCTAAATTGATGTTCCAGTCTATCCCATATATAAGCCCTAGAGCCTTCATAATCCCTAAGCCCCAAATCCTAAGCTCTCAACTCCTATGATCCCCATTACGTAGATAGAATATGGCGTATATGGGGCATCTTATTATTTTAATATATCCAACGCCTTGTTCCATCTACTTAAGAGGGACTATAAACACTAAACCTCCAGGGCTTGGAAAATGGAATAAGACCATAATTCAAACGCCTCGGCTGGTGCTTCCACTTCGATGAGAGGCCCCATGTCCTGTTGAGGTGGTTTTGGGTTTAGGCCTTAAGGGCAGGTTTGAGGATTCAGGTTTTGGCCTTACGGTTTAGAGTCTTAAGCTTTACCGGGGGTACCCAGGACCTCGTATGCTTGTTTGTTGGGGTTGCAAGCAGATGATAGAGGCCCTAATCTCCTGGCTTTCTATGGAGCAAGGGGGCACCCGCAAATCCTAAGCCCTACTAGGGGAAGGGACACCTTTTTCTCAAAAATGGGGCGTGCAGGTTAACTGTTGGGGTGCAGACCTTAAACCTTCCTAAAGAGGTATATAACCCTAAGCTCTTAAGGTTTAGGGTTTGTGGGTTCAGGGCTTTCTGGGTTTGGGATTTTAGGGATAAGGGTTTGAGGGTTTGGGGTTTTAGGGTTTAGTGTTTCAGGGCTTTAGGCTTCAGGAGTGCGGGTCTGGGTTTCATCCTTCCCAAGCTCCAGCACGGAGCCGTGTAGGCCGGCTTTCAGGACATTCGTCTTCATAGGGCCGCTTTCGGTCAAACTTATGGGCCCCTTTGGGCTACAGATTAGATTATGGCACCTACCTTTTTAAGGGGTACCAAACTTGGACGCTTAATGATCTAAACCCTAAGCCCTAAACCCAAAATTTAGGGAACTCTCCAAGTGTCAGGCTTCTGGGTTTTTGGGCTCGAAGGTCAAATCTAAACTTCAACGATGTGGAAAAATTCCAGGAACCAAATGCTCGGTACATGGACCCACCGTCCCAAACCATAAGCCCAAAACCCTTTTTAAACCCAGGTCTGAGGTTCCTGCCCAAAACCCTGAAACCCTAAACCCTACACCCTGAACCCTAAATCCTGAACCCAAAACCCAAAAACAAAAAAAAACTATACCCTAACCCCCACAACACCACCACGGACAAGCCTAAACACCCAACCCTAAACCATCCCAGATGATCCCAAGATCCTAAAGTCACGACCCTCCAAGTCTGCCTCATCCGCTGCTCCGGAAGTCCACGACTCATCGGGAGCCTCTTCAGGGACTTGGATCAGTTTTTGAGGTTCAGGGTTTAGGGTTGAGAACCGCCCGAAGTTTACCCTGAAGGTGCTTGGTGGGGTTAGGGTTTAGGGTTTAGGGGATGCAGTTAGGTGATGTGCCTTCTGCTTGGTTGGGATGAAGGAGTGGATCCCCATAGTAGTCCCGATATAACACCGACGTCAGTCCCCAGAACCCCTTCTCCATGAACACCAGAAACAAAGAACTTCCTGCCACTGAGAGTTCCTAGAAACCCCTTACCAACGGAGACCTCCGCCGCTCCTCAAGAGAGAGGAGTATGCACAATGGAGCTCTGAAACTCTAGAACCCTGTACCCTACACCCTAAACCCAACATGTTCCAAATGCCAGCTCCATGACCTTTGGCAAAGCGAATCCGGATAGAACTGTGTGTCCCGCCAACGATCATTACTTGTCATTGCCCGCATGGTATTTTCCGTAAACAGGGGTGGCACATGGGGATCCCAATATACCCCAAACTATTCAGAAACTCCATATGATGCTAGTTTACCGGTGGTCATAGCTGAGATAGCTCTGGTTGCAACTGCATATGGCTATAGTTGGGGTTGCATCGTTACACCCCTTTCCTCCAACTACTCTTGGACCTCAGGTATACCTGTGTAGACCCCCCAAATTCATGACCCGACTAAAGCCACAAGAGAATTATAGGGTCCAAATTTTGGAGGCTGAGATTACCAAAAGCCTTGCATTACTGCAAAAGGCTGCGGATTGTGAGTCAAGTTGCTCCTAGGCCCGCTCCCACACTCTGCGGGCGAACCACCGCCGTGGGAGTTGCCATTGGCAAAATGCCCGCAGAGGGAGCACTTGGGGAGAAAGGATCCAAGAACTGGACGGTCTACGGTTTTGGGAGGGTTTGGTGATCTCTTGTCGAGACTGTGTACGGTCTTTGGGGAAATTGAAGTACGTTGGTCGGTATATTCTATGTGTCACAGTCTGATGAGAACTGACGGTCCTCCTGCCTAGTCGGAGCTAGTTTCAGCTCGTATGCATTGATCTCGGGTTGTCGCAGGTCCAGAGCGCAAGATGGATGTTGGATACAAGCGGTCAAGGGCTTAGGGTCAGGGATGGGTTTAAGATTCAGTTACTGCCAACAATCATGGCTGGACTCTGCCAATTTAGATGGTCATTGGCTGACGGAAGTTGCTTTAAAGTTGTTCTGTGCGGCCGGGCCGTCATACCGGGCCATTCATCGCCACTGGGCACCCAAATAATGACAACCAGACACTGGAGCCGATGGCACATGCAACGGAGGTTGAACATAGGATTGGCTGGTGGTTCTTCATCTCTTCCGTATATTACAAAGTACCTATTCTGGGCCCTAGATCCCATGATGCGGATCAGAAACCCAAATCAAAGAGACACTTATCCTGAGCTGTGGATCCCATCAAAAGGATCCTTAGGAATCCCCCCAAAACGCGGTTTAGGGCTTGGGGCTCACCCAACCCCAGTTAAAGAAACCACCGACCTGTCTATCGTAAGCACAGAAAGGCAAGAGAAGGGCTCCACAAACCGGACTGTAGACCGATGATTAATAAACCCCGTCCTTTTACTGTTAGGGGCCTTAATATTGAGATCCCTACTATAACCAACATTCCGGGGAGGGGGGTTATCAATTAGGGGTCTACATCACACAGATTTGCAGGGTAGGGCTCTTCCCCAAAATGAGGATATGCGTGTAGAATTGACTGCATCAAAAGGATCTCAGGAATCTGTGCGTGCAAACGACTGTCCGATCTAAAGACCATGTACATCCCAATAGATCTCCTTCGAAACCGACCCATATATTTGTAGTGCCTACATCCGCTCTACAACCCTGAAAGACATCGACTGCGGTTGATCCGGACCCCGTCAAAAACCGCCGTTAAGCTCAGAACCCGGCACGCCCAAACTCCGAAAATGTTCGCCCTGCACCCTTGTTGGCGCTGACCCCGGGTGAACCCGAAGCCCCCACATACCTTCGGTATAGATTTTGGCTTGGGTTTAGGGCTTAGGGCACCACTGACCCCAAAAGTGAATTGAAACACTCAAACCCTTGAACCCTATACCCAGAGGAGCAAAGCATGGCTGGCGGTGCCCGTGTGGATCCCAATGATTGCGTCCTGCAGCGAGCTTGGAAAGCTTCAGGTTTATAGGATTAGGGTTTAAAAGTTACATGTATGTTTCGGGGCTTGAGACTAAAGAATTATGTAGAGATTAGGATGTAAGGCTCCAAAAAATTCGGAGTTTAGGATTGAGCCCCAGAACCCCATAAACCCTAAAGCTTAACCGCGCTTGGGGCTCAAGGTCTGGGTTTAGCTTTCCGGCGCCAGGAGAACCTAGTGCCAGCTAGTCATCCCAACCACTACCTACTCCGCCAACAGATGGGTAAGCCCCTAAAACCATCGTATGTATGGGCCCTCGTAAAGCAATTAGGGAAAACATTAAATGTCCCATGGGGCTTCCCAGATAGTTAGTAGGGTAATAGCCTTTCCTGATGACTGTACTGTAAGGCTTTAAAGTTTTGCGCGTAATCTACAGCCTAAGCCCAAACCCCTATTTATTTCTGCAGCTATAACCGGCCTGAACCTGAATTCCTTTCTAAGAATCCCGCATGACCTTGATATAAGCACTAGAACCCTAACGCTTAAACCCTAAACTGTCTTTGCCAAGGTTTGGGGTACTTAGTACCAACCATGGTACCCGGTAGGCAAGTGGACAGAAGCAAAGTAAGGGCAATTACATGAGGGGGGTCCAGGTGAGGGGGACATTTAAGTGCCATGTAAGGGTCTCTAAGGCTTATGCAGGGTCCCCGTTCCCTAAACCCTAGACTGCATGGTTTCGGCTTTGGATTTACAGTAAAGTTGAACAGATTCTACAGCCAGCAGTTTCTGGGTCACATGAGCCATTGTCTAAACTCCTAGTACCCCCTTAATCAGCCCTATAGTACTCCCCTATATAATCCCCTATATAGCCCCTTTTAAGGAGTTTAGACTATAGGTCACATAACTTGTGGGGTAAATGGAGCCTTGAGCGATGCTTGGTTTGGGCTAGCATGATATTGGCACTGCCCCACCTCATCCCGAGGTTTAGGGTTTAGGGCTTAGGGTTTAGGGACCCCCATAATCCCCCTACATTCCCTGTATGTCAGTATGTCCAGGCTGTCCCGAACCGGGCCCCTGTCTTGAGAAATCCGCATCTGAGCCATAGTCCAAACTCCTAGTATCCCGCTTAATAAACCCTCAGTAGTCCCCTATATAATCCCTATATATAACCCCCCCCCTAAGGAGTTTAGACTATGGCTCATATCAATCTGCACAGGCACACGCCACACAGCGGTGGATCCCTGTAACAGCACCTGCCTGAGCCCCCAAAGCATGTATTTGGATTTATTCCCTTTTACAGGAAGTATGGGGGGTATGTGTGGATATATAAGGCTTAGGGTGTACCTGAGCCCCAAGAAGCATGTAGAATTATAATGGCCCGTTTGACTAATTTAATGGTTCTGGGCAAATATTTTTGCAGCTTTGGAAACCCAGGTAGAGGCAGATCCTCATACGAATTCACGAAGTGATAACTTTGTCTGAAAGGCAGAATGCTCCCAGAACGCCATCTAGTCATAATGCAACATGGGGCTTTCCCGAACTTAGGTGTCCCTTTCGGGCCCCCCATGGTACCCACAATCCTGATAGATTGGGATCTATATTACGGTGCCCCAATTCATGGGTAACCCCAAGAACCATAACTACACCATGAACCGTGAAACATACACCCTAAAAACCCTAGGAAAACATAACTTCCTGCAACCCTAAAAGCCTAAAACTCTGGGAAACCAGATAGACTATGGTGTATATGGGGATCTTATTATAATATACCCAAGGCCATATTCTATCTACTGAAGGGCAACTATGATAACCCCCAGAACCATAGCTTCCTACAACAAAGCACCCCAACCTGACCTGTCCATCGCTGCACCAGTTGGGCTTTCACCCAGACCGAAGGTGGGCACCTGCCGTTTCACTAGGGCTCCAAGTAACTAGATACATCTACATTTTTTATTTATGCATATATACACATATATGTGTATATATGTATGTGTATATATATATGCAGACATACATACATACATACATACATACATACATGTATGTTTGCATAGGTGGTTGCCTCATAATTACTAGCACTAAACACTAAACAGCCCCCCCCCCAGCCTGAGATTAGATGCACCGTCATAAGAGACCTTTATCTTGGAGTAATTACATAATTTGATTAGGGTGGGGGAACGTTAATATCAGTATGAAAGACGTATAAAGCATTGTAAAAGGGACATACATGCACATATGCGGATACATGAGGTAAGTAGGTGTGGGTTTGGGGGTTGGCCAAGACAAAAAGGGTCGAAGTGCCAAACAAAATATAATCTGGGCCTACAGGGACTTCTACGTACGTGCTTCAGGCCCAAACTAGGATTCTGATGGTTGAGCCCTTAGGGCTTGACCTGCCTTTTGCAGAAGACTAGGGCTTGAAGATTCTGATTTCGGGTTCACGAATAATGGTATAGGGTTGCGGAATCAGAATCTAGGATTTTGGCTATGGCGCCTGTAGTTTCTTCCTGATGGTCACTAGGAGAGGAAGGAGTCGAATGTGGGACGGTTGCGTACTGGGGATTACATACAGACTAGCCCGGTGATCCACACGACCAACCCCTACTCACCACTAACACCTTCAATCCCTTCATACTAACATCAAACACACCACCCCCCGTCCCTAAAATGAAATCAACCCCGAAGTGTACTGTCTCTTTGGGGGGAAAATAATGTTTGCAGCAGGGAGTGTTTATCACTAGGAATGCAGGGGGTCTTTCAGTCTAGGGCTTGGCTTTAAAGAAGCAGTGGGGCCCTACGCTTGAAAACCCTAGATGTCCCGGACAAGCAGGGGTTTGGCACTAGTTGGAGGGTCCGCTACACTTTATGCCTTAGCCGCAATACAAACCTCAAAGGTCCAAGTAAGAAAGGTTTAGGGACTGTAAGGGTCCAATTGATACAACTATCATACGCTCCCTAAAACATTCACCAAAAGGCTGCAATTACAAAACTCCGAAAGCATATGGGCTTTTTATCCTGGACCCTAAGCGCACAGCTCCAAGAGCCTAGATCACAAGGTGTCTAAATACAAGCCCAGTTCAGCCCAAGAGATGCAATCCACGGAGAAGAACAGCCCTAGAAACAAAGCTAACCTAGACCCTCCTCCTACCCTCTATTAGGGCCTAAGTACCTATCATTAGGGACCATATATCCCCAATTAAGGGTACAAGGAGGGTCCTGGAATATTCAAAGCCCTGCATCACAAATACAACAAAACATCTAAGACCTACAAACCTTTTAATTAGCTGAACTCCCAACCCTGAGCCCTAAACCCAACAATAAGGGTTCCTGGGTTGTACCCCTAAGGTCGTACCCCTAAAGAGTTTTGCCAATATGGCCCTAAAATAGCCGTTATATGAACCAATCTAATCCCGGCAACAAAACCCTGAAACCTGACTGATGGTTTGGAGTTGAGGGCTTAAACCTACTCAACTCTAAACGCAAACCCTCAACCTTAGAAGGCCTTGGTAACCCTAATCCCCAAAATGAAAACTATACTACGGGGGCTATGCACCTAGACCCTCCTCCTACCCTCTATTAGGGCCTAAGTACCTACCATTAGGGACCATATATCCCCAATTAAGGGTACAAGGAGGGTCCTGGCAAGGAGTATACTCTACACCCCAAGCCCAGAAGCCCTAAAAACCCTAAGCCCTATACCCTAAACCCTAAACCAAACCCCAAAAAAACTCATCAGCCTCGGCATCACAGCCTTAAGGTTTAAGGGTGGGGTTAGGGGGTTGTGTAGGGCTTACCTACACCCCAAAAGTATGTAGAATAATTGCCTTTTGGGCTATATTTAAGGGTTTTGGGCTATTATTTTACCTACTTTTGCTTAAGACTTAATTTTTGAGGCTTGAGATTTAGGGTTTAAGGTTCCTGGCCTCATCTCCTGCATGATCGAAGGCCCACGCTGCGCGGGCGGGAGGTGCTGGTGAACCGCCCTTGGCAACTGGGACCGCGTTGCTCGGGTTTTTGGACTTTTGGAGCTAAACCCTAAACCCTAAAAATAACTGAACCCTATATACCCTAAACCCTGATACCTACGACCTGAACCCTCAACCGTTTGGGTTTCGAGTTTCAGGGCTTCGCGGTTTGGGCTCTTAGCGTGTGGGGATTTAGGGAGATTAACGTTCGAGGTGAAGGGCTTATAGGGTCTAGTGTTTAGGCTATAGGGTTTAGGCTTTAGGAACGGTCTCCAGTTTGAGGGGACTGCTCTGAACCCTAGAGCAAAGAACCTCGTATTTTGAAGGCGTGTGTAGGTTAGGAGGGCCCCCACCCAGTAATCGTGGTATGATACACATATTATAGAACCCTAATATAAACCGTATTATCTTGTGTAGCCACTATTACAGCGTAGGGGATCCGCCTAAGGTATACGTAAGAAGGGCATTTTGGCATCCTGAGGCGACAAGGAAGTCCTCAGAAGTTATAATTGCCACTGCTAGCTTGTTTAGAGCTTGGTTCATGCTTTGCTGACCGTGTCGCAGAGTACCTTTCCAAGCGGCAAAATGAACGAGCCCCAAACCCTAAAACCTTCAGCCTACAACCCTAAAAGCTAAACCCTAAACCCTTAAACAAGTATCTTTTTGGTGCTAAACAAATAGCCCCGGATAATGCCTAAACGCCACAAACCCTATAGGGCCTGGCTTGGGGTTTAGGAGTTAAGGGTTCAGAGTTTAGGAGCTCAGGGTTTAGGAGTTTAGGGTTCAGCGTTTAGGGCTCAGGCTTTAGGAGTTCAGAGTTTTACGAGTTAAAGGTTTAGGGGATATGACTTCAGGGTGCAGGGTAGGTGCGGGAAATCAGCGCAGTAACAGCCACAAGCTGGTTCTGGGCCCTGAACACACTTTCACCCATGTCGCGAAAAACTGGCCTAGAGCTTAGGGTATAGGGCTTAGGGTTTATAGTGTTTAGGGTAGTTACTGTGTGCCGCACGTGGACCCTACCTGCACCCCAAAAGAAAAATAAAAACAGTCCCAAAACACAGAAAAAGATGTTAAAAGGCCGTCTACGTATCTTCGGGGTTCAGGTACACCTGGAAACCTATAGTCTCCCTTAAGTAGACAGAATTTGGGATCGTCCTGTATTTTCTTTAAGTCCCCCATATACGCCATGTTCTATCTACTTAGGGGGGACTATACACCCCGTGGGGGCATCCAATTCCTTGACCCCAAAGCCCATACCTGGACCTCAGAAGTAGGTAGAATAGTAGTGCTGATAATGGTTTGGGGCTTTGCGCCCCTGACCCTGAAAACAATCACAAAAAGGCCATTCTTTCACGGGTTTTGGAGTTCGGCACCCCCCCTAACCAGGACGGAACCACATGTCCCAGGTAGACTTTGCTGGGAAGATGTAAGATCTACAGCCTCCTTGAGCTCAAAGTAATTAGCTTCTGGAAAGGTACCCTAAAACCTTCTAAGAGCCTGCAGGGCCAACGTCCCTTAGCATCAGCGACCTCTAGAGGGTATTTGAGGTGTCGCCCACCACGCTGAACATGAACACCCAATCTTTTCAGGGTTGAGGGCTTGGTTCAGGTGCTGCGTATCTCCGCTGGTGCGCTTCTGGGTTTAGGCCGTAGATGGGATGCTTAGGGGCTAGGGTCAAAATGTTTAGGCTTCGGGGCCAGAGCTTCTTTAACAAAACCCTACACCCTATACCCTACACCCCGACACCTAAAACCTAAACCTTATACTCTAAACCCTGAGTTTGGAGCTTGCAACCATGGTTTCAGAGTTGAGGAGCAGCGTGCCTTTTCTCCGACAGCATAGCACTCAATCTTTAGGTGGAACCCCCACCCTGTAGTAGTGGTTAAGGGTTTGGGGTAAAGGGGTTTACGGTTTAGGGTGATAGTTTGTGGTGAAGTAGGAATAGAAGAGGGCGCTACTATAATCACCATTATCCCTACTGGTCACTATTACTGGGTGGGGAACCCACCTAACTTAAACTGCTGGTCATGGGGCCAACCACTCGCAGATTGCTGCTTTGCTTCTGAGCCCTGTGATAGTCCAAACAAGCATGAAAGAAATCTCTACCAGACCGTACACCTTGAGACTCCCAACCCTAAATATGGGGGAGTATTATGGGGAATAGATAGGGTTTAGGGTTTAGGCACCCCCAACCCTGAAACCTACCTTAACCCTATAGGCCCCAGCCCTAAATCCAAAACCCCAACTCTCAACGACCAGACCGACCATACGACAGACCTTAGCTCTGAACTCTCATCTTTTAGGTTCCCTTTAAAACTATCCAAGACCGCTGAGGGTTTAGGGTTTAGGGATTAGGGTCTGGAGATTGGGGTAATAGCCCCCCTCCCCTTAATAGGGAAGAAAATAGGGATCCCAATTTCTTAAGGGCCCGCCCTTAAAAGGAGGGGGTTTATTAATAATGGGTCGACATCATCCCCATCTGTGGTAATCAGGCTGTTACGCTCTAGCACGCTAACATTTTTTTGAACCTGGGCCCCAAGCCCGTGCCCTCTTCATGTAATTAAAATCATGCCCACAAGCTATGCGTCTTCTGCTTGTACCGCGAGCAGATCCAAATTCTGTAGGGCATGGGAGCATGGAGGTTGTGGACTACCCTTGTCGATCATGTAGGCACGACTTTGAGGATCCAGTCCTAAACTCCAGCTACCGGAACCCCAAAAGTATGTAGAATAATGGCCTTTTGGTCTGTATTTAGGTGTTTTGGGCTATTATTTTACCTACTTTTGGGGTTTAGGTAAGCACAAGTGGAAATCAGCAGCGGTTGAACTCATGGTTTCGCTGGTTTTCTGCCAGGTTGGATGGGTGAAACCTGTCTCCGTGCCGTCGCCATTTCAAAAGCAAAGCACCGCAAGAAACAACGACTGCCTGCTACGCGCATATGTCTAACATTTGAGGTTTATGGAAGATGCTGAACATGGCATGACTGCATGGCAACGTGATGTGGGATAATGTCTAGTTTCGCTAGCAGCGCATCAGACTCCAAGCGCCTGAGCTTGCAATTTATTCTAGGGCACGCCCTAAGGTTTCGAACAGGGAGAAGTTCGGGCCTAGTCTTATCAGTCTTCTGCCCCTCATAATACCCGTCCCCCGACACCCCAGTAATAAACAGCCCCAGCATAATAACAATGTACGTTGGAAGGAACGTCATTAGGAGAGGGGATTACTTGGACACTTCGGGCAGTTCTTCGAGCTGAAGCGTTGCGTGGAAACCCAGAACCTTGCTGAACTTGTGTGATCTTAGACAGGGTGGTGGCCTCGAAAATTGTAGTTTCTGTTTTAAACTTGGATAGATAAGGATCTCACGCTGGGATGTAGGGAAAATGCTTGGTTGTCTAGGGAACGGATGTTGGGTTTAGGGTCTAGGGAATGTTTACAGCGACCACCAGGCTGTTTAAGTTAGGCCCTCAACCCTGAACCCTTTTGCATCAGCGCTTAACCCTGATATCTGAACCCTAAATGAACCCATGCTAAACCCGAAACCCTAAACCCTAGATGCCCTAAGCCCTATCAGAAGCGTCGGACCCGCTCTGCATGAGCTGGCAAGGTCTGAAGCCATACCCTTGGGATACCTATCCTTTCATGGGGATATAATTTTCCTTCTTTGTTGTTTAGCGCCTCTTCCTCTCGCTTATACGGGTTTATGGTATAAGCTTTAGGATTCAGGGGCCTCATTGTCATAAGTTTGAGGGGCATAAAGTTTGTATATAAAAATAAAGGCGGCTTCGGATACACGAGCTTGGGTATATAGCAATGGAAAAGAACAGGAAACTACGATGAAAAACAGGTCTGAGTTTGTACATCCACTCGGTTAGGCTTTAAGGGTTTAGTGTTTGGCCTCCCCGGGGCCACTTGGATCCTTGGGATAGGGCTCTCTGCAACCTCCGCACTACACTCCCTGAAACACGACCGAAGTGAGCTCAGTGAGCCCCAAAATATGCAGGTCCCGCTGCAAAGGACGCTCACTTGTCAAACCAAACCCCGAATGTGTGAAGGTATCGTAGTTGCAAAAAGATTATGGGAAGTGACTGTCCCCTGGCCCTAGCCCCCAAAACTTATAGAATCTAAAACAGCGCTATATATACAGAGTTGAAGATAAGCGTGCTTGCCCTCATCTCTCGGAGGACGACGAATGCCCTTGTACCTGCCTCAAGCAAGCCCTGAGCCCGATCCAGAAACCCTGAACCCACCTAGCCCCACTCCAAAATCCCTATATCCTAAACATCCCAAATCTCTAAACCTTACCGCCCCTAACCCTAAACTCTCAGCCCAAAACCCTAATCACCAAACCCTAATCCCCAAACCCAAATCCCTAAACCCTAATCCCTAAACCCTAATCCCTAAACCCTAATCCCCAAACCCTAAACCCTAAACCGTAATCCCCAAACCCTAATCCCTAAACCCTCAACCCTAAACCTTCAACCCTAAACCCTCAACCCTAAGCCCTAAACCCTAAGCCCCACAAACCCTAATCCCTAAACCCTCAACTCTCATTAAGCC
>CAJNIZ010048158.1:0-10985 GCA_905231905.1 Symbiodinium pilosum | reverse complement strand
TAGGGTTTAGGGGTTGAAGGTTTTAAATAGGGTTTAGGGGATTAGGGGTATAGGGTTTGGGGGTTTAGGGTTTCGGAGATTAGGGTTTAGTGTGTAGGGGTTGAAGGTTTTAGGGTTTAGGGGTTTAAGGTTTAGGATTCGGGGTTTAGGGCTTACGGCTTATTACAATGGCTTGGGTTTGGGAGGCGTTGCTTCAAGCTTAAAAACTTTAGTTCAAGGAAATGTTGAAACTCGATTTGCTTTGGAGCCCTGATAAAGTCTAGGTTTATATAGACTTGAGGGTTTAGGGTCCCCCAAGTTACCTTGTGATGATTAGTAGAGAGTAAGGGAATATGTTATGTGGGATTCATATGGGGAGAGTTACGCTGCAATTTCAGTACTGCCCCTCCCCCTCAGTAACAATTGGATACTAATTATAATATGGTTATATAGAGCCCTTAATAGGACCCTTAATATAGACTGTTACTGGGTGGGGGCAGTACCCAAGCTGTAATCTACCCCTGCAAACCAGGTGAACGCACCCTCTGGCATCATGCAGGAGCATGACGTCTGATGAATAGGGTTTAGGGTTTAGGGTTTAGGGCTTATCGGTTCCCCAAACAACTCCCCATTGGGGTTATATTAGGGTTACATTAGGCGTATATTGGGATAATGGGAAATGAAATGGAAACTGCTACAATGGGTTATATGGGGTATATATTGGGGTTTTATTGGGATAATGGAGAACAAAATGGAAACTACTATTTAGGGTTTAGGGCTTAGGGTTCTCTACGCTAGCTCCGAGGTTCCCCTACACCCTAACTAAGGCAAAGGAAGAGTGGAGGCTGGGTTGCTGTTAAGGAACTTAAGCTAAGCTGTCATAATATGGATACATCGTAGATGATATGGTTCCCTTGTTGTGGTCAGATATCCTTATCAACAACTTCGAGGAGTTAGTATTGGGGCGGGCCTCAGCCCTAAACCCTCAAACCGCGGGGCAGTTGGGGAACTCAGAAATGAAAGCTTCACAGCTCGACAATTACAATTTGAAGGCAGCTACGCGCGAGACGCCCCAAGTAATGGCCAGTTCCCTTGAGAATCTACGTCCATAACTACTGATTACTCGGGGCATAGAGTCTATAACTAGTAGCTGCCTTAGGGCCTTTGAAGCCCTACTTGGAGGGTCAGGGGGACTTCGAGAGAATACCTATAATCCAGTAAAGCCGTATACTACCGTCGGTCATCACCATTGTTAACCTATACTTACTAAATCTACTTGACCTTCCAAGTAGGGTGGCAAAGACCATGCTCCGGCAGAACACTCTTCGGCAGAAATGATTTTCCTTCTTCGCATGTTGGGGGCAAGGGGCTCAAGAAAGTTTAGGCTTTAGGGCTCAAGAAGTACTTACCCCCTCTTTTTACGAGGTAGAACCCAAAAGTGTGCGGATTAATTGGTGGTTGAAGTTCTTTGATTTCCAGGACTGTCTTTGTACCCTTAAATAGGGTTATGGTAGTACCTAATAGTGGGCCTTTAGGGTTTAGCCACAGGTTTTTCTTCAGCATCTCTTGCAGCCCCATACATTTGAAGCCGAACCGTCTCACCACTGCGTTTTAAAGACAGCTGTGAAGGGTTTAGGGTTAAGGGTCCAAGGCTTAAGGTTTAGGGTTTAAGGGACTCGGATTGTTTATAGGTTTTCCTTGCGCGCCATGTGGCACTATAGTCCTCTCCCCAAAGAATATAACCTCCAATCCGCCGTCATGTATACATAAAATTACAGGAACAGACTGGGAGCTTCAGAATAGTCATAATTCAAGTGGGGTGTGTGTGTGTGTGTGTGTCCTACAATACGGAATTTCGCATTTTGGGCAAAAGGAGACGGGGCCCTAAACCTTAGAAGGGGCACCCCGATTTGGGGTGTCCTGCTTCTAATTTGATCCTGCAAGGCCCCAACTGCTCATAGGGCACTAGATTAAGAAAGTCTTCGCGTGACTATGAGGAATTGCACCCCCGAGGTTCGAAAATGATGTTAAGGTGTTAAGCTTAACAATATGTTGTTGTTGTTATTATTATTACTACTATTATCATTATTGATGTGTTTTTAGTATATTATAATATAGTATAGTTTAGTACAATGTATTATAGTATAGTACATTTTGGTATATTTAAGGCTTTCTGCTTGGTGCGACCCAGACATGTAGCTCGGAAATCTGCAATTCGTCCTCTGAGGTGTGCTCCTGGGCCCCTTGCAAATCGAAAAAATCAATTTGAGCCACAGGAAATTCCCTTTAATTTGGGCATGGATCATTGTCATCTTTCTCCCTTCCACTTGGGCATGGGTCATTCTCAACTTTCTTGTGGCCCAAGGAGATTCAGAAGCCAACAGGGGATGAAGGTTCTCGATGTGCATTAGCCCCAACTCCTCAATCATACGCATTGCTGCTAAGCCCAGAAGCTACGCCGCGTAGGAGATGCAAACATCTGCAGACACGCGCGCCGGCGCAAAAGGAAAAAGGTAAAGGTGAAATCCCTACACCTCCAGACCTGAAGCCCTGCCCCTAAGGGTCCAAGTTCCCAATAGATAGGTACTTGGGGTTTGGATACTAGTACTTGCAGTGTAGGTTTTGGACATGTTTAGTACTTGGACCTTTAGGATACACCAGAGGAGGGTTCTCCTAAAGGATTTTGAGCTCTGCTGTACAAGCGCCTCCGTAACTCTCAATCCTAAACTTCACACTAGGTTCGAAAGCCGGGTACTCATCTCGCATGTAGTCGTTCTCATTTCGACTTGGGAATCTGTTAGTCCCTTCCCCCTACCCCTAATATTGAATACTCCCCATTGTGGTATAATATGGTAGATTGGGCATATTTGATACTAGGGGGGGGTCGGGGGATTAGCCCTAAAGCCTAAACCCTAAACCCGAATGATAAACCTTATATACCCCCTTTAAGGGTGGGGAGGTTGAATGTTAGGGGGGCGGGGGGTTCCTGAGTTGTTGCTGGGTACCCCAAAGTGTTGGGTTTTGGGCTTAGGGTTTTGGGTTCAGTGCTTATTGTTCATGGTTCGGGGCTTAGGGTTTAGGGCTCAGGGTTTAGGGTTGAGGGTAGATCCAGGATGTTTAGGGTTCAGGGTTAGGGTTACAGGGCCTGTGTTTTTCGGGCTAACGGGCCCTGACCTTCTTTGCAAAAACGTCTGAAAGCTGAATGTTTCCTTTGTGGGGGTTCTTCCCTGCGTTCTTGCGGGGGTATAGCCAGAAAAGATTGGGATATCCAAGATCCAGGTATATTCATGATGAACCGTATTGGGGCTTCTGTGAGTATGCCTACCTGAACCCCAAAAAAGGAGGTAAAACAATGGTCAACAAGGCCAGGAAGCATAGGTTTAAGATTTCATGAAGGGTGGTTGTATCAACAGTTCCTCATTTCCTCCTCACCACAGCCAGTCTAAGGCCACCATCACTCACATGCATCTTAAACCCTCACTCTTGGATCATGGGTTTCCAAGTGTTAGCCAGCTTTTTTGAATGTCGCTGTAATCAGGGTTTCCAGCAGCTTGGATAGGGTACAAGGAGAAGGCCTTACTTTTGGAAATTCTTACATCTCTGTACTCCCTCGAGCCTTGATTCCAGAATTAGTCTCCTAAGAACCACAAACCCTAAACCCGAAACATTCCAAGAAGCTGAGTAGGAGTTTCTCAAACCAATTAGGCTTCAAGATTTAAGATTTACCAGGACCCCAACAGTAGGTAACATGTTAGCCCCAAAAACCTTAGAAACAGGCAAAGAGCTTAAAGTGCATTATTCTACATACTTTTGGGAGTCCAGGAAGGATTTAAGACAACATCAGCGCACATGCGTCCTCAGACCATGCTCATGATCGTCATTTATTCTTAGGGTCCATTAGGGCCCTGTATCTGAAAAAACCTCAAACTACCAAACCTTAGGGTTTAGGGTTTAGGGGTTTATGGGTTTAGGGGTTTGGGGTTTGGAGTTTTGGATTTGCTTTTATGTGGATCAACCCCCAGACCCGCAACCCTAAACCCTGAACCTTAAGAAGCCTTTACAAGGAAATCTGGCCTGTTCTACTCTGCCATTCCTCCTGGAAAACATGTCTTTGTCGTCATCTGGTCGATTTAGTGGAGCTTTGGGTGTAGGGCTTGAGGTTTAAGATGCAGGTGTTGGGTGCAAAATTGAGGATTCAGGGCTTGGGGTTTATGATCTAGGGTCAGTTCTGGATTGTTTCCCCACTTACGGAAGGAAACGGATTGGGCGTAGCGTGTAGCCCCCAGGACCAGGAGTGACGGCTTTGGATAGTTGAGACATCTAGGTACATTGATTGAGAACCCTAAGCCCTAAACCAGGGCCCGAGCGTGGGCCCCTAATATGAGCTCCTATTCGTTTCCTGTCTCCTAGTTATGGGCTCATACTTGGCATTGTAGTGCTTGTTTGGGTGCTGGAGGGTGCTATATATATATATGTATATATATTTTTTGTTTTTATGTATATGTATGTAACGACCTCAGGATTAAGGGGCCCATAGTTCAATCATTAGGTAAAATAGGCTCACTTGGAGGGTCAGTGGACCTAGTAAGTAAAAGCACTAAACCCTAAGCCCTAAGCCCTAAACCTTGACTGCATGATGCTTCGGAGTTCTGGGTTTGGCTGAAGGGGAAGGGCTCACAAAGTTACCTTGTCATTTTAGACTTTGGGAAGTTTCTCTGAAAATGCGGGCCATCAGGGTTTCTCGGGATACACGAGGATTATAAGGAAATAGGGCAGATACATGAGGAATTTCAAAAGATTATGGGCGGAAGGTTCCTTATTTGAGGATTCTATAGGTTTTTTTGGGGTCCCTAAACCCTAAACCCATACCCTTGTCTGGCTTTGGACGGAGGCTAAGCTTGCGGCTACACCTTATCAAAACGGGTTTAGGGTTTAGGGTCTAGGGTCATGCCTTGTGGGTTATCATTGCCCTAGAACAGCGGGGACCCCACATATCATAGGATGATAGAGGCCCCATGCATCAGAATGAGCGCCGCAGTGACTTATTGGTGCTTAGTGGGGCAAAAGGGGGTAAAATCCCTATCTCATCCCTATTGGACATATTCCATTATCCCCTACTGCCCCTAAACCCAAACCCTACAAAAAAGAAGTATATATATATATATATATATGTATCTCCGTATTCCCTGGTAAACCCCACCTACGTGATAGGCTTCAAAGGCACTCCACGCTCGACAGAGCCCATGAGTCTTTGGGGCACTGAGCGAAGTCTTTTCTCTGACGTAAACGTGACACTCGCCAGAGACAGGTGTGTGTGTATATATATATATAGATATACATATGAGTATGTATATACATACCTTAAACCCTATAAGCCGTAAACCAAGCTCTATTCACCGAACCAAAAACTTTCTATTCCCTAACCAGGGCCCCTCCTATCTCTTCTGAAACCCTCAAGTTATGCGCAGGAGCATGCAGGTGTAAGGGTAAGCAAGGCTCCCTACAACCCTGAAGCCTAAACCCTTAACCCTGAACCCTAAACCCTAGGTTCTAGGCTACAGGGCTTATGGCACTTGCAGGGCCTGACCGCGTCGGACCTCCATAGTGACCAGAATCGCTCATTCGCGCGTGAGCCATTGGTTACAGTAAGGTTTAGGGTTTAGGTATTTGGGAGGTAAACCCTAAGCCCTAGCATATGAACTGCGCGAAACGTGGAACTGTGACTCCCAGAACTCCCCAACTACCTTCTGCAGCCCCTACTACTGAGTTCTGCATTCTAAGTGGCCTTAGCCTACTAGAATAGCACCTTGAGCTTGAGATCCCAAATCCAAGCTTGAAGTTTACCTGAGCACCGGAAGTAGATAGAATCACGCACCAACAGCCTATTTAGTTGGCCAGTATTCTAAATTCGTTTTTTGACTGCAGGTAGGGCTTAAGGCACCTCAGCCATAATCCTAGACCTCAAGACCTAAATCCTTCGGAGGAAGACCCCGTGTCTGATGAAGCAAGGAACGAGAAGGACCGGACTGCTTCTTGTTGTTGAGGCCTTAGGGCTTAGATTTTATGACATTTATGATTCACCCTACCCTAAACCCTAAGTTTTGCGGATGCAAAGTTTAGGGTGGCATTTGAGCGCTTCGCGATGAGAATTTAGGGTTTAGGCCTGAGGCTTTAGGGTTCAAAGATTAAGGTTTAGGGTTTAGGGTTCAGGGACTGGAGTTGCACAGCACGGACAGGTATATGGGGAATTATGTAGGCGTGGGGACTAGGGGTTAGGAATGCAGGTGAATTGAGGATGAAATTTAGGGTTTAGGAGCTAGGGTTTAGGGTTTTGGGATTATGGTGCTTCTCCGGGATTCAGAGGGGTCGAACCCTAAACCAACAAACCCTTATAACCCTTCGCCTGAATTGGGACTGTCTAGGAGACTAAAATCCTGTGCATAGAATCACTTCAGACTATTAGTAAAGTTAAGGGTTTAGGCTTAACATTGCAAGATAGGCGCCTAAAGGGCAATGGAAAAGCAAGCGGAAACTACTACATAATTCAAGGTTTAGGGTTTAAGGCTGAAGATTAAACCCTCCCCTACCCCCAATATTAGATACTTCTCATAACAGACTTCATGTATTGGGAGACGCACTAAATGTTAGGGGTAGGGGGGTGAACAGTAGCGTAAAGGGATTACATGTCTGGGGCCTTCAAAAATTACAGGTTTTTTTGGGGGGGTCCCCATATTGGAGTTTGGGTGGGTACCCCGCTATTGATGGAAAGAACCCTTTGCGTAAGTGCCTCAAAATTGAATATGAGATTCATGACACCGGGAGTGACACGCAAGCCTCAGGGTAGTCAGGGAACTGAATCATGACTGAGCAGGTTCCCACGCAGTCCTTGTACACATGTTAATCAGATGCCTCAGAAACCCTAAACCCCAAATCCTACACCCTAACACCTAAATCCTAAACCCTAAACTGCCACTTTCCGCCCCACAAAAAACGCAACTTTCCATGATTAATTAAGGCACCTCCATTAGTCATTCAGGGCTTCTGGAATCTGAGGCTTGGCGTTCAGGAAACCAAAGCCCAACCCTCATGCCAAGAGTCGGCGCTGTGCCTCCCTGCAAGCTCACGAGGGAGTGCCTCCCGTGCATGCGTCCCAGTATGCTGCGGCTCCTGCAGCCAGTCCTCTGGATACCCTGTCATCTCACCCGGCTCTTGTCGAACGGATGCCGGCCAAAAGCGCGAACAAAATGACCCAGGAATGGAAAGAGATCATGCGCTGGCGCAAGGATGACTGTTCCCACATCCTACGAACGAGGGTGCGGCGAGGACTAGAAGCAGCAAATGGAGCAGAACAAGGTACATGACATGGACACTGTTTTTATTATTGTTGTTGTTTTGGTTGTGGTGTTTTCGGAACAACCATCTGCACGCTTGTCATTCATCCTTGGTTGGACAAGAGACCGAAACCCTAAAGCATAAAACCCGAAAGGCCTTGGGACCCGTAGAGACAAGATCTAGACCTTCTTTGCACCTGAACCCTCCGCCCTAAGACCTAAAGCATCCTAAAACCTAAATCCTAAACCCCTAGACCTCGAGTCCTTACCTTAAATCATAAAACCAACAGGAGGCTGCAGACCTATGGAAGCAAAGCGCTGTGCTGGTGGGACTTTGATGTGGGCCGAATCTCTGAGTCAAGGGGTGTAGGGTTTAGGGCTTAGGCTTGGGAACAGTTTCTAAGGTCGGGTTTTGGGGGGCTTGCGTAAGTGATGCACGGTTTTGCAAGAACGAACGCATTCATGGAAGACCTTGTCAACCAGAATCAGTCAGGGTTTAGGGTTTAGGAGTTTAGGGGTTTGGGGTCTAGGGGTTTAGGGTATAGGGGTTTAGGGTTTAGGGGTTTAGAGTTTAGGGTCATTAATCCATAGAGGTGCAGTGGTTTAGGAGTTCAGGAGCTATTTCTCATTGCGGTTGAAGTTACATGCTAGTTCCCCAAAAACAGGGTCCCCCGACCTAGACCCAGTGTACAGGGTTACGGGGTTCAGAAGCTTGCTTTTTCCATCGCAGCCGCAGCTAAACTTGAGTTTCTCACAATAAGGGTCCGCCAATGTATATCCCTACATACCCCTATGTAACCCCTGTAACCGCATTTAAAATCAAAAGGCACGCTTACCTTCGGGAAATGCCCAAGTAGTGCCGGACAGGGTTTTTATCCTTGTTTTATGGAATCCCCTGTTTTGTTGCACCTACTGAAGCACTTCTCCCCAGACACCTGAGCCAATCTAGAAAGTAAAACCTGAGGGTTAAGGCTGTAGAAAGGGTTCCTAGAAACTACCCAATAGTACTATAGTCTGCCATATTGGGGGTTCTATTTGTTAGATCCTCACAAGCGTCTGGGTCTTCAGAGTCCTCTAGGACGGTTCTGATTTGTTGCAATTGTGGATTTCTCCCCATAATCCTTCAACAACCCTTTCAAGGGCTCCGTGTAGGCATTGTTTGTAGCCTTTAAGGTCCACTGTAGGCATAAGGGTAAGGCGGCCCTAGTAGGCCGGCGCTCTGCAATCACTCACCCCCCCAAAATTGAATTCCCTTTGAGTGCCCTGCTCGAAGCTCCTTAAAACCACCCCCCAACCCTAAACAAAAAACTGGTGGCTTCCAACAATTTAGGTGTTGTTCCGAGGGAGTTCCTATGCTCAGGCTAAAGCATTTTCTGGTCTATATTGGGGTTTCAGTATTGAAGGAAATTTCCGTTCCTTTACAGGGAATAGAGGGGTTTCTATTCTGCAGGGTTTGACTCTGGGGTCTGTGTCCCCAGCATTCGGCACGGACATATAGCGGGCAAGTCAATGTCAGGCGTGGCCCATTTTTCTCAGAGATTTTCAGACTTTGCGCTCCAGCCGCCAGAGAGGAAAAGCACGCATGGCGTTTTGTGTTCGGCAAGGCTCCAGGTACCCCAAGCCCTAAACCCTAAAACCCTAAACTCTAACCCTTAACATCTTAAACCTTATGTATTTATGTGTTGCATGCTTGGCGCCAAGGGGTAGCTATGCAGGTACTTATGTTGTGCTTGGAATCTTGGGGCCTGCCCCGGGGTTGCTTAAAGTCGCCGAGGCAACCTGTGATCCCAAATACCTCCAGTTTTATGGGTTCGGTCTACTGATTACGCATTGGGCTTTTTGGGGTTTCAGGGTGTTAGGGTGCAGGGTTTTAGGTTTACGTAAAGGGTTTAGTGTTTAAGGTTGATGTCTACCAAGCCGTAGGTTGTTGGGGTTACACGAAGAGCCTTGTTGCAGAGTTCCATGCGGGATGCAGGGCTTCGCGCTCGTTTCTGCGGTTATCACGATTCTCAACATATCTGGTTCTATATCATGGTTGTCACTGACTACATGATAAGTGGTTACAAAACACCATTACAAGTAGGTACTAGCTCCTTTTTACAACTAGTACTAACTCAATGTCCAGTACGCCAAGTGTTGCTATACGAATACAAGGGTATTTGCATAGTGGGAAATACCCAAGTCTTCCGACAGAAGGTCCGAAATACTTAGTGAATAATGCTGGTCATTGCAATAGTAAACTACACCCTAAACCTTAAATCCTAAACATTAATAATACTATATGGACTGGTAGTTCGTACTTGTACTTTTCATTTAGTACTGGGCCTGCTGCAGGCTCTTGTTGCCTTAGCCTGCTCATCTCATGAGTTTTTACCCAGCGGGTGTCCTACATGTAATCCCAATATATACCCGATTATACTATAGTAGTTTCCATGGTATTTTCTCGTATTCCATATATAACCCCTAGACACTGAACCCGTACAGCTGAATATCTTTGCAAAGCACTATGATCTAAATGGTAGTTTCCCTCTGTAGGGGGACCCCAGTATAGACCCAAAAATACTACAATCCTTATTCTGGGGACCCCCAAAAAGGTACACCTAATTTTGGGAACCCCCCTAATGGCTGTTGTGCCTGAAGCCCTGCTATGTCAAGCTCAATCAATAGGCATGTGGGGGCTTCGCAGAACTAGTCTTAGCAGTTTGTTGGTATTTGAGTGTAGGGTAAAGGAGTGCCAAAAAGGGTTTAGGGTTTAGGGCTGAGTGCTCGCAGGCCAGAGCTAGCACGGTTTCATGCCTTAATGGTAGCTGCGAAGTCTACTCCTAAGACGTACTTCACCATCATTTGTGGGTCATGAATCAATGCTCTATCTTGGGCCCAAAACAGATACCCAAGAAAATCCCTAAACCCTACATCCCTAAACCCCTAAATCCTAAATCCCTAAACCCTAAATCCCTAACCCCTAAACCCCTAAACCCCCCCTAAACCCTGCACCCCTAAACCCTAAACCCTAAATCCCTAAATCCTAAACCCCTAAACCCCTAAGCCCCTAAACCCCTAAGCCCCCTACACCCCTAAGCCCCTAAACCCCTAGTCTCCTAAAAGTAGATCGTGGACAAATGTTCGGCCTCAAGCTCCTAAACGGCTCCTTGCTTGGGGGCCTCGATTTTCGAGAAGAAGCGGTTTAGGGTTGGGGGTTCAGGGTTTAGGGTTTAGGGTTTAGGGTTTAGGGTTCAGGGTTCAGGGTTCAGGGTTTAGGGTTTAGGGTTTAGGGTTTAGGGCTCATATGAGCTAAAGTCTAAACTCCTTAAACGGGGGTTATATACGGGACAATTTGAGGGGGGATTAGAGGGTATAGTAGGAGTCTAGACTCTAGCTCACATAAGGAGAATTTAAGAAGCATGCGCTTTCTCACATGAGCTGCAGTTACTGCTTGTAAACTCGTTTCCCATGGAAAGCTTGCTCTTACATGTTAAAATCAAATAGAGAATGCGAAGCGATACCTTAATTGTAAACGCTAGCGCGCGCCCGCCTCGGCTGGCCGGGCTTCCCACTGTAGGAACATGTAATTATAGATATACAGGTATTTAAGTTAGGTATATGGATACAGTCATATGCCTAATACATACACAATAAAACCCTAGAAGTCCAACTAGGGACGCGCAAGTAGGACCC
>CAJNIZ010048157.1:18692-30283 GCA_905231905.1 Symbiodinium pilosum | reverse complement strand
CCCTGAACCCTCAACCCTAAGCTAGAGTCTGAGAAAAAGTTCGCTATAGAGCCTAGATACCCGTCAATAGGACCTACACTCCCATTCAAAGGCAGTTGGAGGGTTCTGGTACACCTTTGAACCTACAATAATAACACTATTCCCCATAACAATACTGAAAATGCTAATCACAGCAACAACACCCAAAAACCTAAATCCTGACCCCCAAACCTTAAACCCTGAACCCTTGACCCTAAACTCTAAACCCTATCCGCAAAACCCTAAACCCTGAACCCGAAACCCTGAACCCGAAACACTAAGCCCCGAACCCGAAACCCTAAACAGAATCACACGCCCTTTGCCTCCATGGCTTGAAGTTCACGGATGTAGAGCTTCTGAGCCTCCGGCATCGCAGATGAAAGTACTGAGGGACCCTGTAATGGTTAGATTGGGGTTTAGGGAGTTTAGGGTTTATGGCTTGGTCGCAAGTCCCTATATACCTAACTAGGTATGCCTGATTAAGACCTAGGGTGGAGGGGTTAGTCACGGGTCCTTCCATACCTAATTCGGAGACTGCATGTGTGACTGAGAAAACACGTAGGGGCCATGCAGCAAGCCATGTCTCTTAGCTGGAGGTGCCAAGGACTCAAATAATGAGGCTTATCTAGATGGTAGTTGGGCCCTGAAGCCCTACCTAAACCCCAAAGGTAGGTAAAATAATGGTCCAAAACCCCTAATAATGGTCCAAAGGGCTATTATTCTACATACTTTTGGGGTTAAGGTAATACCCTTAGGGTTACACAGGAGGGTTGATGTGTCCCAGTTGCTGCGTTTCCACACACAACAAGTGTCCATCTTTCTTGGGGATGGACCCTAAACCCTAAACCTTTAGGGTTTAGGTTTTAGGTTCGCTTCCTAGTGGAGTCTGCGTCGGACGAAGAAAGTCGGAAGACAGAAAAGCTTACTGTTTCTGCTCTGGGATTAGGGTGGATGACCCTAAGTACTTCATTCCTTGGGAATTCTTGCAATAGAGTGTGTGTATGTATCAAAAAAGCTACGGTCATGCAGGATTTTAGTGTTCACAGTAGCACGGAGAGCTTGGGCTGTTTCCGCTTTGAGCTTAGGGGCTTGTTGTAGAGCCGGGCTTGGACCTCTACAGCAAACGAACATGGAATGCCATATAGCCCACTTACGGTTTACCCTTTAGGGGCGGTCAATGATTCCCTGCTGACCACCAATAAGTAGTTTGGGGGAAGGCGTGTGAGCTACACTAAACTTCAAGTATCCGCCTTAATAACCCTATAGTAGTCCCGTATGTCATCCCCTATATAACCCCCCTTAAGGAGTCTGGACTACAGCTCATGTGGAGAAATATTCTCTGGCTTCTGGGCTTTACGTCGCGCCGCTCCCCGGAGCCACTTTAGTGACTTCCGGAATTGAGCGCTTGCAGGTAAAAGCGCTTGAGGGACTGTCAGGGTTTCAGGGTGAGAGGTTTGGGGTTGAGGGCTACCTCAAGTCATTACCCGGTACAGTAACAGGTACCTCAAAACTTCATGACTAGTAGTACTCCGTCGATAGAACCCCTTAAAGGAGAATTCTGAGAAGGGATATGACCCAAGGGCTGTATTTCTTTCCAACAACCCACCAAGTTCACCCAAACAACCTTGATTACAGCTTCACCAATTGAACTGCAGCATGAACGCGGTTTAGGGTTTAGGGTTTAGACCCCCAAAGATTTTCAAACCCCGGCAGCATGATCGGGACAGATGGTGGGCACCCCACTTCAAAGCTACTTCCTTGCATGCTTCTCTTTCAAGTCCTGCCAAGTGCCAGACCAGACCCTAATCAAAATCCTAAACCGTCATAACCATCACAGGGACTTCGATGATTCTAGCTTTCCATATGTCGGTGTTTGGGCCTTACTTGCCAATGTTCTGTCTCATTCTGATTTACAAAAAATGGTTCCTACTAAGTCTACTGTCCCTTTAAATGAAGCTTCATGGGGTCCATGCTAGTTGGGCAAGGGTAACCTAAACCCTAAGCCCAAAACCCCAAAACTCTATACCCTCAACCCTAAACTCTAAACCCCAAGACCCTAAGCCCTAGACTCTAGACCATTAAATCCCAAACCCTAAACTCTAAACCCTACACTCTACCCTACACTCTAAGCCCTATACCCGAAACCGGGCAACCCTAACATCTGCATCGCGAACCTCTGCTGAGCCACCCTGCTCATCCAAGAAGCCAGCTAACCTTGTAGTTAGGAGTTAGACATATACCCCCCCCCAAAAAAAAGTACACCCCCAAATTTAGAACCCTATTAGAACCCTATTAGTCCTTGTTAAGCTCCATATAGTCCTTATTAGCTCCTTAAGCCCGGGGGGGGGCACTTTGGGGTCTACTTAGTCTACTTGGGTTTAGGGTTTAGGGTACGGGTTTAGTGTTTAAGGCTTAGGGTTTTGGGGCACTTTGGGGTCTACTTGGGAGGAGACCCCTTGAGCTTGGGGTTTGTAGGGTTGGGTCTGCGGTCTGTAATAAAGGTTTAACTAAGGTCTACTTGCAGTGCCAGGGGGACTTCTAATTCCCAAAAAACCATACAACACCCCCATCCATTCCCATTACTGACCATCAAGAGGGGGGGACCCTGGGCACCCTGCAATATATGGGGGTCACAAAAAACTCCAAAAAGGTCGCTGCCCCAAACCCTAAACCCTAACATATAGAAAGGTCCCTATAGATTACTTGGAGGCTTATGGGACCTAGTAGCTACTCATGACTGGGTCTCAAGCCCTCTCATAATCCACCTGCACCTAAAACCCCTCTCAGATAGATGGAATATGGATTCCACGCAATCATGCTAAGATCCCCGCATACCCCATATTCTACATACTTTAGGTGGATTGTAGGTTTCAGAAGGTTGTAGTTACCAAGTCCCAAGACTGCCCAGCCGGGCCTGCCGGCACGGGATGAGAAAAAAGGCGGGCCGGGCATTTGAGGCAGGGTGGCAGGCACCCGCGTGACCAGCATCCACAGCGAGCGTGTGCGAAGCGCTGAGTAAGTTTGGGATGTGTCGTTCATGTCCTTTACGGTATCTTTGGATGGTCTGCTAACTTCTTGGGAGCTCAGACCACTTCGAAAACGACTGGCAAAAGCTCCGGCATCTCCGGGTCCGTATCCGATCCAGAGTTGTGATCGAGATGCCTTGTGGAGCAGGCGATGGCACGTCCGTGCCCTAGGGTTAATGAGCGGTGCCAGTACCCAAGTTAGGGTTCCCGCTAGGGAACTGGGACAGTGCTCAGCGCTTACCTTGAATGGGTCTAGAGTTTGGAAATATTTTCATAACAGCCCTGGAGGAGACCTATATAGGCATTCCAAACGATTGTCTCGCCCCTTACCAGGGTTCGCCCTACCTAGTTTCCAGGTCCTATCCTCAGCTGGGTTGCTGTTGAGAAGAAGGAAGCTCCCTACTATTTCCAATGTACCCAGTTATGATTTCCAGTGTACCCATATTATGGTAATTTAACTTAAGTTCCTTAACGGCAAACCAGTCAGGTTCAATAGCATCCCCCAACCCGAACACCCCCTAAACCCTAAACCTTGTCTAGAATCAAAAATTAACTTTTAGGTGCCTGTAGTTACTTGGTTGGCCTTAGTCACTCTTGAACAATCTTAGTATAGATGGGTCCCTATAAAACCAACTAGGGAAAATATTTAAGGAACCCAAAGGCCTGCCCAGGTTAGGAATATAGGGAACTCCCCCAAAAAATTAGGATCTAAGGTTCTAGCTGAGTGCCAAGGTGGCTAGTATAGGGCACTGTCAAGGCCTTTATACTGCTATCATACGTAATCTTTATCCAACCTCTACTGAGCCTTGAACCCTACCCAGACCCTCCTATGTAGTTCCTTTTTGGGTAGTCTATTATTATGATCCCTTGCCAAAAAACCTAACAAATCCACAAAGGAACTACATTGAAGCCCTTGGATAGACCCGAAACCCTACGAGGCCAGGATCCAACCTAAACCTTTAACCCTAACCCAGACCCATGATTAATAAACCCCCTCCCCTAAAAAGGGATTATAATAGAGATCCTAATACTAAGGCCCTTAAAAGGAAGGGGTTCATTAATCATGGGTCTGCATTCCGCACTTTGCAGGATCCCATTCCTAAAGAAAGCAGGGCGAAGCTTTAGGCTTCAGGGTTTGGGGTCCAGGGTTCAGGGTTTAAGGACTTAGGGTTTGGGCTTCAGGGTTTAGAGTCCAGGGTTTAGGGTTCAGGGTTTAGGGTTTAAGGACTTAGGGTTTGGGGCTTCTCACCCTGGGTTCATGCTTATTTTCATTCTAAGTTGAAAGGCTCCTGGCTCAAAATCAAGAATGGACAAAACATTCCCAAAGCAGCGACAAAACCCATTCGCCATACCTATACTCACTACTGCAATCCTTCTTCCTGGACCCCAAAAGTAGGTAAAATGATGGCCTTTATGGCTGTTATTCTGGGTTTAGGGCCGTTATGTTAGATATTTTTGGGGTTTTGGGACCCCTAAACCCTAACCCCCAAACCCTAAACCCTAAACCGGGTTGAGGTTGAAAGTCCTAAAACCCTTATGTAATGAGCCGACCCTGAGGGATACCGGCTTCGGGCATCACCCCACCTGTTGTCCCCATTTAGAGCCTATATGGGTGGTTGTCAAAATTATGGTCCCTTTTGGGGTACCCTAAATATTAGGTGCCGTATTATAATAGGGATCAAAAAAGGGACCATAATTTTGACAACCAATCATATAGAGGGTTTAGGGTTTATAGGGTATAAACCCTACGTATCTCTTGCATCTGTATACTTAGCACCTATGTATCGTGATCAATCCGAGCGGCTTTCCAAGTGAAACGAGTGTGTCGTCGTGCTGTGGGCCTAGCTGCTTCTCCCGACCTTCATGCAAGGAAATTATTGGTATGAAAGGCTAGACGACAAGAAGGGAACCCGATGGTTTCCTACTTGAAGCACAGCACAGGATATGGCCCTAAGGCGGGCATCGCACGGCGGATGGAGCAAATCTTGCACCTCTTAGTAGCCCCCCAAAATACTGTAGCCGAAATTACCGTTGTTGAAGCTATGTTGGGCGGTGCAAGACTGCCTCCGTCCCCAATGGCTAGTATGTAGGCGAGATGTCATGAGTGCACCTCAGCCCTGGGGGCACTCTGCCCATGACACTCAGGCCTGGCAACCGGTTTATTGTTCAGTGAGGCACTTAGGACCCCTACTAAGGGCTAACCCTTAATTACCTACAATAGGAATATACCCTAAACCCTAAACCCTAAACCCTATACCCTAAACCCTAAACCCTAAACCCTGAGGGTTGAGGGTCTAAGGTCCAAGCTAAGTCCCAAGGAGTGATTAGAGCTTCCTAAACCCCCAAAAGTATGTAGATTAATAGCCCTTTGGACCAGTATTAGGGGTTTAGGGTTTAGGGTTTAGGGCTACCTTTGGGGGTTATGTTGACCCCAAAACCCCTGAAACTTTAAGCCCTGCAACGCGGAAAGGTTTGACGTCCTTCACCCGAAGCTCCAGCTTTTGAAGACTAAGAATAAATTAGCTAAAATAGATTATTATTAATATTTCTAAAATTAATAATTTCAAGATTAATAATAATGGTAATAACTATAATTTTAATATTATTTTGATTGAAAAATGAAATTAACTACCCTAAATCACCCCGCGGTGCTCAGGGTACCCCTCCACACCCTAATTGTAGTCCCCTTAGACCTATTATTTAAAGAATATGTTTCCTAATTCCTTAGGGTTATGCTATACCACGAATGAAGAATCATTCCGAAAGAGACTACAGCTAAACAGGGTTGAGCTTTGACAGGTTGAAAATGCTGTTGTGAGGGGTGATATAGGTTTAGGAATTAGGGTTTAGGTTTCATGGTTTAGGGGTTAGGGTATAAGGATCCTCATGTCAGGATATAGGGATGATACGCGGCTATATATGGAGGAGACAAAGAGACCAGCAGCCTGTTTAACCCACACCCCTAAGCTGTACCCTGTGTACCTTCATGTTGAGCAACTTCCACGGACCACCTTCCAGCTCCAACCCTAAGCCCTCAAAACTACACAACCTAAGCCCTATCCGCCTGAACATTAATCCCAAGCCCTAAACCCTCGAAACTTAAAACTCTAAATCCTGAACCCCTGAACACTAATCCCAAATCCTGAAAGCTCAAGACTAAAAACCCTAAACCCTAAAGCCTAAACACTAAAACCCTGTTCCAAAAACCAGAGACCCAATCCCTAAACCCCCAAATCCCAAACCTCAATACTAAAACTGCATCCATTCTGCGAGAGTTCGGCCTTCGAAAGCTCGTCGAAGAAGCTTCTCGACTTCCTCCGCGTCACCTTGCTTTGCTGGGGTTGGGGTTTAGGGTTTAGGGCTTGAGGTTTAGGGTTCGGGTTTATAGAGTTTAGGGTTTGGTTGCTAAGGTTACTGGGCTGCTGTTCAGGAATTTACATTAAGTTACCATGATGTGGATATACACTAAGTAATAGTTTCCCTTCGTAGTAACTTACATTAAATTTCCCCCAAATAAAAACAACCCAGGTGAGGGCTCTTGAGGCTCCAAGTAGCCAATAATTAGGTACTTGGGTTCTGGGTGATAGTAACTATGGTACAAGTTTTGGGTAAGTATACGATTATTGGGTACTTGGACCCTTAGGGGTTGCTTGGGTTAGGGTTGTGATTCTGGGATGTTTAGAGGACTCAGGGTTTAGGGTCTAGGCAGCAAAGTTTCGGAATTCGGGCTGAAATCTGGAGAGTTTTGATACAGGATTTGCGCCATGGGGCTTCGAGCAGAAGAATGACATGAACCGTTTGCAAAGCCCGAACCCCTCCTAAACCCTAAACCACGCGTTAGGATTTCAGGTCTTCAGGGGCCAACAGAGAAAGGGAACCTCGAGTTGAAATTCCTGTCTGTTGCTCCTGTCTGGCTTCGCTAAGGGTGCAAGTACCCAATACCTAGGTACTTGGGATTTAGGGTTTAGGGTACTTGGGATTTAGGGTTTAGGGTTTAGGGTTTAGGGTTTAGGGTTTAGGGGTTTAGGGTTTAGGGTTTAGGGTACTTGGGATTTTGTAGCAATAAGTTCTTGTAGGTTCTGAGTAAGTATATTGCTTTTTCGCAAAAATGATCAAATGTGGGGCCCAAATGCAGACCCGGGTATAGTACAGAGTCCTTAGTAACCACCACAAAGAGACTCCTGATTTTTGGACCCCCCCCCGCCCCAATAGCAATGTTCAACATACTTCCCCATTAGTCCTGGGCGCGCAACTCGCAAATCACGTGCCTGAACTAGTGTGGCCTGATTACCACTTTCGTTCTCTGACCACGACCCTTATATGATTAGACCCTCAACCCAAATAACATGTACTCCAAAGCCCTTTTCTGAAGATTTAAGCCCCTGTCTGTGGCTACAGGAAAACCCAGGTGGTCAGGACCATGAAAAGGAGTTGTTCTGTCTAGAATTTGGGCTTCAGGCTTCATGCAGGATGTAGGGCTTGTTTAAGAGAACTTCCTCCAACCCTAAACCCTAAACCCTAAACCCTAAACCCCTAAACCCTAAACCCCTAAACTCTAAAGCCTAAACCCCTAAGCCCTAAACCCTATGCGCAAAGCCGAACCCGGCCCCAAGATCATCATACGGAATCAGCGACGCACGCACAACAGCTGCAGGCCTGTACCCCCCCCACCCAAAAAACTGGGTTGCTGTTAAGGAACTTAATTTAAGTTACTATATAGGGGAACCCCTATTATTTATTATATATATATACCCATTATGGTAACTTAATTTAAGTTCCTTAACAGCAACCCAGAAAATGCAGCTTCTAGGAGATCCGTTCTGAACACAGAGCTGCAGGCTTCTAGCTGATGCTTAAAGGTGAGTTGGGGAGTACCATACAGGGTATACATGGGGATTATATAGGGTTTGTTATAGGGATCCGCTCCCGCACGCTCCCTTACTCACCAGTAAGTCCAAGACCCTGAGCTCACAACTTCTCCAGTCAACCTGCACCCCGCATGTTGTTGCGTGAGTGGGGTTCTGAGTTACCTTATGAAAAGGTCGGATATCCAGGGTTCCGGCAAACCGTAAACCGCCCCTAAACCCTGGACCTATAAACCCCAAAATCCACCCTAAACCCCAAACCCCAAGCCCCTAAGCCCACTTGCCAGCCCTAAACCCCAGCAGTGCTGACACTGCGCCTGATTCCAACATCAGGGTTGCCAGGTCATGCACCGAGTTCAACCTTGGAGTGTAGAGTTTAGGGTTTTTATGGTTTAGCGAGAGAGGATGCGGACGCGAAGGGCTGTGGGTTTAGGGCTTGAAGGATTGGATGTTTCGTGCTTGGGGGGTTAGGGCTAAAGCTTTGTCAGTCTTAGGATGACTGAAGCCATTCGAAACGACATGCCCAGATACTCAGGCTAGGTTCCCTAGTAACTCATTGATAATAAGGGCACCCTTTTTCCTACTGTTCAGCTTTAATAAGGAGACCCCAAATTAAAAAAGGGCAAAAAGGAACTACTGGAGTGCCTAGCAGGATATAAATCACTTGAAGTGAAGTGGCTACTTCCAAACTTTCGCGGGCGATGAAACAATGAGATGCTTCCTCCAGGTTTCCCCACCACCCTTAAACACACATTCCCCTCTTACATAATGGCACCAGCCGGGAATATTGAAAATTAGGGGGTGATGGTTTTACTATTCGGGAACAGTCATGTTTCAAAATGTTTCAGGAAATGTCCTTGCTCAATACACATATAGTCTGAATGGCTTGTAGTACCCCAAACCTCTTACCAAGACGCCTTGGCAAATCAAGAAAGTAGCTGGGTACTTGCTGGGTTTTGGTACCTGAAATCTCCCAGTTCGGTACTTGACCAACAAAGCAGGCAGCCTCCTTCCAAAATCCAATACCATGCCCCTGCTTCATACTGAGCTCGTCCTTGCCACCTGTTTCGGGTTTAGGATTTAGGGTTTAGGGCTTCGGGTTTAGGATTTAGGGCTTAGGGTTTAGGGTTTAAGATTTAGGGCTCAGGGTTTAGGATTGAGGCCCGGGCGTCTCGATGTGATTGACGCCAAGTTTCTCCTGCGACCCAATGAAGACATTCTAGGATGCAGGGATTAGGGGTTCAGAGGTTCCAGCTTCTGGCTTTTGCACATCTGAGTGCGGTTGGGGGTGGGCCTGAGAGTTATTCAAGAATCCACGGACAGAACCTTCTTTACTTCTCAAGCCCCCGAAATACCCTCTCTGAAGCCCAAATACCCACGGACAGGACCTACATAGACTCTAATTTCTTAAGCCCTAAACCAGAAACCCTAAACCTGCAACGGGCTGAAGAGGAGACACTTGGCCTGCCAAACCCTAAACCCTCAAAACCCTAGAACCCGGCGTTGGGTTTGAGGGTTAGGCTTTAGGCTTTGTAGTCGTTTCCATTTTCTTTTCCATTATCCCTATATAACCCCATTAAAAACCCTAAACCCTAAACCCTAAAACCTGAACCCAAACCCCAAGCGCCACGAAGGCGATACCTGGGCAGGCCCGCCTTGGCCCCTTGCAGGGATACATGTTAGGGTTTAGGGTTTAGGGTTTAGGGTTTAAATTACCATCATTGGTACCTATAGAAATTAATGAGTTTCCCCAATAAAGTAGGTAAAAAAGAAACTCCTCAACAGCATCCCAGTTTGCCGTGCGAAGTTTCCCTACCGTAGTCAAACGTCTTGGCAGCAGCCGTTCTATCTTGACCCACCCCTCCAGTTGAATAGCGTCTTGGTCGTTAAACCCAGTAAGATACAATTCCTAATATAAGATACTATCCCCCAAGAGGAAGATAGAATCTTGCTCTATAATGGGTACCAAAGTGGTACTTTGCCAAAACTAGGGTACCCCAATATAGACCCAAAAATACTATAGTCCTTATTATGGGGACCCCCAAAAAGGTAACCCTATTTTTGGGAAACTCCCAGGTATTCCCCAATAAAGTACCCCTCAAGTTGGGTAAGACACTGCTGCTGCGTTCAATGCTACGGCCTGAGCGATGCTCTGACTGTTCCTGGTAAAGGTGACTGGGTTTAGGGTTTAGGGTTTAAGGTTTAGGGTTTATTTCATTTTCAGCCCGGGAACTTCTTGGCCACAAATTCTCGAAGATCATCAATCTCCCTAAGAGTCCAAGGACCCAAATAATAGGGATTTCGGGCCCAAATACCATTAACATTATAGTATTTGGGCCCTAAAACCCTATTATTCAGGTCCTTGGACCCTCAGGGTCTGCTTTTGCTTCGCACGGGTCCTCTTGGGACGAGTCTTTTCAAACGCCCTCTGCTTCTCACGGCGATGATCATCCGCTGGGACATCAAGACCCAAAGGGTCCAAGTACCCAATAATTAGGTACTTGGGTTTTGGGTAATAATGATTATGGTATAGGTTTTGGGTATCTGATTATTTCAAGAGATGATCAAACAGGGCCAATCAACCCAAATAAGGATCCAGCTCAATTCATTCTACCTGAGCACTAAAAATATGTAAAATAATTGCCTTTTGGACTATCTTTTAATGGTTTTGGGCTATTATTTTACCTACTTTTGGGGTTCAGGTAGTCCTCAGGGGCCACCCGGGTCGGTTTCGTCCATCAGGCAACAGGCTCAGATAAAGTTAAAGCCAAAATGGCATCCTAAACCCCTAAGCCCTAAACCTTAAATTCTAAGCCCTAAACCCTACATCCTTTAAGCCCTAGACTCTAAGCCCTAAATCCTAAACCGGTTATTTGGGGTTGTCCGACAAGCTTTGGTTTCATGCCGAGGCCGAGGTATCTATGTGGAGGTTTGCAAGGTTAGGGGCCCCTTCTTGGGTTTAGGGCTTAGGGCTTAGGGCTTAGGGCTTAGGGCTTAGGGTTTAGGGCTTAGGGTTTAGGGCTTAGGGTCAAGGTTTAGGGTTCAGGGTTTAAGGTTTAGGGTTCAAGGTCCGGCGTTTAAAGTTTAAGGCTTTGGGGCCTCATGATAAGGGTTCTCATATCGTTGGGTCTACATTGGCGCCCACTGTTTTGGAAGCTACGCTGTAGCAGAACTAAACTTGCGGGACCAGGTACCTAAATAGGAAAAAGCGGAGAATCATATGGAAAAGAATAGGGAACGTGACATGGAAGGTGAGATCAGATAAGGACTATCTTGTTTATGCTTGTGGACCAAGGGGTTCCCAAATAGATACTGCCTACCTCATCGCGTATCCCCAGAACCCCGGGCGGTTCTGGAAAGTAGAACCCCTCATATGGTACCCTAAACTACTACCTGAACCACAACAGTATGTAAAATACTTGCCTTTTGTGTGTTTTTAATGGTTTTGGGCTATTATTTACCTACCGTTGGGGTTCTGGTATTGGGTAGTTTCTAGAAGCCCTTAATCTGCCCAGGGGTCTTGGTTCATGCTAAACCTGCAGTACTCTTGACTCTTAAATTTCAGCAACACTGAAGCCCCTGCTTGGGGCTCCAGAGCATATAAATGAAAAGCAGCTTCCCTCATTAACTCCATATGGTTGGTTTCCACAAATTAGGGACATTTTTTTTTTTGGGGGGGGGG
>CAJNIZ010048156.1:0-22744 GCA_905231905.1 Symbiodinium pilosum | reverse complement strand
CCTAAACCCGAAACCCTAAAACCCGAAACCCTAAAACCTAAACACGAAACCCTGAACCCTAACACTGCTTCCGGGGCCTTCTCGACCTCGCTCAGCGCCTTCCACTTCTCAACGAAGGCATCTGCCTCCTTGACCTGAGGCCATAAGGATAAAAAAAAGGAAAAGGGTTTAGGGTTTAGGGTTTGGGGTTTAGGGTTTAGGGTTTGGCGTTCAGAAAGTTCTTGTAGGTGATATAAGGATATCTGGTGTTCTAGAGAGAGATGGGTATGATATGAAGGGTTTAAGGTCAGAGGGGCTTTGAGAGGCTGGGACGTTTGGGGGCGTGGGATTTCCAAGGGTTCAACCCTAACCCTAAATCCTGGACCCTAAACCCTGAACCCAACATGGGAAGTCTTTGGTGGCTTCCTCACAGAAAGGATCCTACAATTTGCGAGTAAGAACTGGGCTGTCTGCTGTCCTTCGCAACCTTGCTAATGGTATTTGGAAGGTTATCCTCTACGAAAAAGCTTGACTACAACAAATGCAAGGTACTAAGATAACAGTAAAGGTCTGTAAAGGGTATATGGCAGTTCCCCTAAAGAAAGGGACCCAAATCTAGAGCCCAAAATACTATAGACCATATTATAAGGACCCCCAAAAAGGTACCCCTAATTTTAGGAAACTCCCATATAGAGCAGGAGGCCACCTGATCTGATAAGCGCACAGACCGAGATACTGTCTTTGCAAACAGCGCCCCGGTGGATCTGGAGGCTGTGGAAAATTCAACCCCAAACCCTAAACCCTAAACCCTCACCCGTAAACTCTCCACCCTAACTGTGATACACCCTAAACCCTAACCCCAAGCCTACCTCCCGTGGAAGAGTTCTGTGTTTCTCATACCAACGAATGCCTTTCAGTGCTTAGGGGCCTTCGGCAAAGCATGCCTGTAACCGCAACCAGGGTTAGACCTGCTAACTGGAGGCTACTTACTACTAAGCTATAAGTAATCTGGGGTACGGGTAACTCCTGCAACACAGGTTGCTTTGCGAAGAGTTACCCCCTGAACTGTGCAAGCTCGTGCAACTACACATTGATGTAGGAGGCTAGATAATTACCAATATCCTGGTATGGGTAGGATTTAGGGTTTAGGGCCAGGGTGTGGGGATATTACCCCAATAGTGGAGAGACATATGGAAAGGCAAATGGAAAATGAAATGGACCTGAATGCATGTAGGGGTTATGCCAAGAGCCGTGATACTGGTAATTGTTTAGGCCCCCATAGTAGTGCAGTTGACTTTTGCCCCGACACTCTTTTCATGTGGGATCTCCAAGCTTTTGACCCTGCTTGCGCACATACCCAACTAAGGAAAATGACTCTGACAACCCCATCACGTAGCTTCTCAAAGGTCAGTGGCCAGAAAGTCATGCACAGTGGTCTCAGGGCTAATCATTATTTTTCAGTTAGTCGAGAAGGACCTTCATCTTGAATCACAATCACGCAGGGTCAGTCAACATCTTAGTTGGATCCCTGTTCTCGAGGAACTGCTGCTGATCAGATGAAACGTGGCGAGTCGCGTCATCAGTGATGATGATATTGTCGAAGATGGTGTTGCCCTTGACCTGCCACAGGTCGAAGCCGATGAAGCCGAAGTCCTCGTACTTGTAGAGGTTGTCATCATCGACGTATTCTGGGTTGGCGATCTTCTTGGCCTCCCAGAAGCCCTTGTAGGCTGGGTTGGAGATTCGCTTCACGGTCCACTCGCCCTTGTAGTCGGGGTTGTCGATCATGGGGGCCTCCCACTCCCCATCCTCCTCGTCATCCCAGTCATCAGGCTTGGTGGCCTTAGAGTCGACGATGCGCTTCTCCTCCACCCAGCCATCTGGCTTCTTGTCCTCAGGGTCATCCATCATGCTGTCGTCAACCCAGTCGCTGGGCTTCTTGTCCTCGGGATCCTTGATCTCCTTGGGCGCCAAGAGCTCCCAGTCCTCCTTCAGGGAGCCCTCGTAGATCTTCTCGCCGTCGATCTCCACCTTCGCGGTGTTGTCGGGCTTCAGGATCAGTCGGTACCTTGGCAAAGCTGTATGGACACATGGTGTGCAAAAAACGGAAAATGAGTGCATACCTGCACGACACTTCTAACTTCTACCTGCAGCAAAGGTGCACGTGGGAGGTGCCCTCGCCCTCCTGCTTGTAGGCCAGGTCGGACTTCTTCAGCACGTTCTTGCCCTTGTAATTGAAGATCAAGTGCGTGCGCTTGGTGTAGCCGCACTTGTCCGGGCCGAACATGATGTTGTACGGCGTGGGGTCGCCGAAGGCCTTGGGGTCGCTGAGCTTCGGCCCGACCTTGACGTAGCCGCCGCCGCACTCGATGTCCTTCTCGTACTTGGCCTGGTACTGGATGATCAGCTCCTTGCCTGCGTTGCTGAAGGAGTCGAAGCCCGCGGAGAGGCCGAAGAACCTGCAGGTCTCCCTATCCCTGTAGCCATGATACAATGATATTCCCCCAGAATCAAATGGAAAAGAACATGGAAAAAGAAATGGAAACTGGGGAAATGTTGCTGTTTCAATTCTACTTTTGTCCCCCACTGCAGAATGAGAACCCGCACCTAGAGTCCTCAGCGGTCTGCACGCCCTTGTCTTCGGCCTCGTTGGCAAACCTGGGTTATAGGGGCTATTGGCCTACTTACTAAGTCCCCCGACCCTCCAAGTAGGTGCTCCGGAAATAGAGGTCCCTGTACAATTGTATGCAAAGCGTATATGGAGATACCCGGGATATGTAGGGATGTATATGGTTTAGGGATTGATTAGGGTTTAGGGTCTCAAAAGGCTCCTGTTTGTAATCACCTTAGACCTGAAATGAGACGGTATTCTGACGACAGTTCCTTGGGGTTATGTATACAGCACTAAACATGAAGTATATTCCTCAGGGATAACAGCTTTGAGTGTCCCCGTTATAAAGCTGATATTTTTTGTGCCTAGAAGCAGGGCCCTTTTTCTGAAACCAAGACCTCTTGCAAAATACAAGAATCAGCTACAACAAGTACCCTAAACCCCTAAGGCAACAAAGCCAAAAGCCCTGCACCCATAAGCCCTGTAGTGCGGACCTGAGCCCTAAACACTTTCATCCCAAAACCCTATAAGCCCTAAACCCCTAAACCCAGAACCCAAAACCATATTGAACGTTGACTGAGATTTTGTTGACTGCAAGTGGCCATTTGCCGGCCGAGAGCTGCCAGGTACCTCACACGACTCTGCGGTTGCAAACAACCTAAACCCCCCAATAGGTTTCGACAACAAATAAGCCCTCAAACATGGGCTTCAGATGGGTGAAGAGCCCTAAGCCCTACACCCTAATCCGCACTCCCTAAACTCTAATCCCTAAGGCCAGTTTCTTTGCAAGGGCCAAGATGCCCTGAGTTCCGTCGCTCTTCTTCCACTCACTGGGCGTCCATCGGCTCCTGAGAGGGCAAGAGGTGGCACAAAGGGTTTAGGGGTTTGGGGTTTAGGGTTTACGGTTCAGGGGCTTAGGGGTTTAGGGTTTAGTTAGGGTTTAGTGGCTAAGGTTTCGGGTTTAGTGGTTCTTGTATCAAGAACATTCGTCAAACCTCCTCGTACAAAAACTGTCACGCCCATACACGTCATGCAGTCTAGCCCTATATGCTTTGCTCATAAACGCCCTGTTTGACAGTGGCTCAATATGAATCCCCAGCCAAATAGGAGTCCCGCAAAAATGCGCTGAACTGCGTGGCTCGGGGATACAACACGTGAGAGCGACTTCCCCCAAAACTGTGCGGAATACTTGCTTTTCTGACTATTTGAGGTGGGTGGGCAATTATTGCCTAAACCAAAAGCCCTGTAAGACCTTTAAGGTTCGGGTAGCAACCCTTCAGAGTCTCCGCAGAAGCTTGCGGATCCACCTACGGGTTCAGCGTTGTCAACACATCCCCACATGATACGCCAAGCAGTATCAATCTAATGAATGTATGCCCTGAAACAAGCACAGATCCACAAACAGGTCCCTAAAAAAGAATCCCCAGACCCCCAAACCCAGGGCCCTAAACCGTCGAAAGATATCTTGGCGACCCTAGGCCTTAAACCCTGCACTCTACCTGAGCTTGAACCCTAATCCCAAACCCCTAGCCTGAACCCTCAAACCCGGACCCCAACCCCTAAACCCTTAACCCCTAAACCCCCTAAAACCCCCAACCCCTAAACCCTAAACCCCTAAAGCCTATAAACCCTGAAACTAAGAGGTTGGCTACAAGGTTAAGCCAGGAAACTCCCAGCCATCGCCAAAGGTCTCGGAAAAGTATACCTGGCTCGGAGGATGCCTTTATATGGAGTTACATAGGGATGCAAGGTTTACCTGACACCCAAAGTAAGTAAAAGAATAGCCCAAAATCCCGAAACACAGTCCAAAAGGCAATTATTCTATATAGGTGGAGTGTTTAGGGTTTAGGTAATTACAGTATAAGGAGATATACATATATGTATGTAGAGGGTTTGAGGCTTAGAGTTTGTTTTTTGGGGTTGGGGTCGCCATATTCCAAGCTTTAAGCTCTGCAGGCTAAAGGGTTCACCTGTCAGGTGTTGGGTTTTTGGATCCTACTTGGAGGGTAGCGAGCTGGTTCATAAGCATGATAATTCTTCTGTTAACCCTAGTTACACCGAGCATTTATCTACTTACTAAATCCCCCTGACCCTCAAAGTTTCTGCCCTGGAGCACTCCCAACAGTCTATATAGGCAGACCCCAAATACCTGCAACCATAGAACCCCAGCAGCCTAAATCCTGATCAACGACCAACAAAGCCCGTAATACTGCAAATGCCACCACCGTCGCCCCTGCCCCACCACCACCACCACACCAAATCAAAGCACCGCCAGCCAGAGGCCCTATTTCAACCCAAAATCCCCAAACCTGCACACCCCAACCCCTAGGCCCTACACTCTAAAAGCTAAACCCTAACCCATATGCTGAAGGCCCAAGAATCCTAAAATCTGAATCAGCTAGACGCAACACCCAGCCACACCCTAATCCCTAATATAGAGCCTCAATCCCACACCATACCAGAACCTCCCGAGTGCCTATTCAAGACCAGCCTTTGTACACATTGCTTGGGGTCAAAGCCATTACTCTTCGGGGGCGAAGGTACCTCCATGGTGATAACCCGGCTTAGGGTTCGGAGTCAGGGTATAATAGTAATGATAATGCAAAAGGTAATAAGTAATGATAATGCAAAAGGTAATAATGATAATCATATTCTAGCATTAGGAGCCACTTGAACGTCCAGCCTTGCCGCTGGCGAGAGCCACCGACCCCAAGCAAAGTGCGGTTCGGCGCATACTGTCCTAGGGCCACAGCAAGAGGTAATCTGCTAGTTTCCCCACAAAGAGAGACCCCCATACAGACCCCAAGCTACTACAGTTCTTGGTATAGGGACCCCCCTAAATGAAACCCCTAATTGTGGGACACCTTAGTTTCTTAAAGCAAAGGGGACCAAACCCTAAACCCTAAACCTTAAACCCTAAACCCTAAACCTAAACCCTAAACCTTAACCCCTAAATCCCCAAAGGGACCCTAGGGATGAATCGCTGCATAAAGGTGATTATAACGGTCTCGCGCAGGGTACACCTTCAGAAGCTCCCATACGCGTGCGTCAGTATCAATCTTGTGCCAACTACAACGCTAAGGGTGCAAGGACCCAAATAATAGGGTTTTAGGGCCGAAATAGCAGAAATATTATGGCATAGGGGCCCTAAAACCCTATTATTTGGCTCCTTGGACTTTTAAGGCAAGATGGGGATGATTTCTGGACCCCTGAAGCCTAAAACCATGGACCTAAACCCTAGACCCTCTGACTCCATTAGCTTTAGATCGGAACATGCTCCTAGCAGCAGGCTTCCATGCATTCATGAGGGCGCTTGGGAATTGCAGCTTCAAAGCTGAAAAAACTGTGAGGCCACCCATATGATTAGGAGACTGTACCGGAACGATTGCGAAGTCATCCCCACAAATCCGCACCAGTGAATTCCACGTCAGAAAAATCTCCCTCTTTGTCAAAAATGCGATTAAATCCCACATGGGACTGCGGCATGCCCTGAAACATGCGAGCAACTTAGTGAGGAACATGAGCTATTATGGTCTAAACTCCTAGTATCCCCCTTAGTGTATAGTCCCCATCTAAGGACTTTAGACCCCTAAACCCTAAACTCTATATAATGCCTAGATCATCCTCTGTAAGGAGTCTAGATTATAGTTCACTTGAGGCAACTTGGGATTCTAGACAGTGGAGGTACTCACGCTTATGCTGCTTTGGTGCAACCGGAACCTGGAGAAGAGCGAGGCTCGCTGATAACATCTGCCAGACCAAGTATTGGGTTTAGGATTTAGGGGTTTGTGGTGTAGGGATTAGGGGTTTTGGGTTTAGGTTTAAGGTTTAGGGTTTTGTGGTTTAGGGTTTAGGGTTCCCCTCAGGTAGCCCGTGATTAGCGAACTCCCTCCGCTTAAAAGGGATTATACTGAGGATCCTAATATTAAGGCCCTGAAAAGGAGGGGGTTTATTGACCACAGGTCTGCATTGCTACCCGGTCTAGACTACCCCCAAAGGTTCCCCCTTAGGCCAAGTTAGGTGAACTAAGGGGGAACCTGGAGGGGTTGTATAGAGGGGGTAGAAGGGGAACCCATGACAACTAGATTATAAGCCCTAAATCCAAACCCTAAACCCATGACAACTAGACTATGACACCGGCCAGTACCTTTCCAAAACTTATATGGAACCCCCCCTCTAAGCACCAGGTCCCCATTATTCCACACCCCACTGAGGTTTCGGGTCTCGGGTACCTCCCACACTCAGCATTAGGCGAAAATCAACTGGGCTCAATTGAAACCAAAATCCTAACCCTGAACCCTCAACCCCTAAACCCCAAACCCCTAAACCCTAAACCCCTAAACCCTCAACCCCAGCCTATATGTTTCACATACAAAGGCTGCCCTCATATCTTCCTGAAGAAATCGATGACTCGGGGTTTGGGGTTTAGGGTTCAGGGTTTAGGTTTTGGGGTTTAGGGGAAACGCACATATATGGTTGTGATGTTGTGATTATCGCGCGCTTCTCAAAAGCCCCTTAAGTAGGCTTATATATGGGGTATGACTGCAATTATATTTAGATGATGAAAACCACTCGCCCGTCCAAACTCTCTCGGCCAGGAGGCGAGTTTTATTGGGCTGAAGAAGCCAACAACTCCCGTCAAAATTGTTTGAGCCCAACGCCTACAGGTTGTAGGGTCCGGGTTGTGGGTTCTGAAGACATTAAGGTTTATGGTTAGCAGCTACTGCTGCCAGATTTTTGGGCATCTGGCGTGGAGCTTGGGGATTTTGCGGTGATTTAGCCACGCGAGAGGTACTTACAGTACACTGGAAGTCAACCTTCTCCAGTCCACGCAACCGCCACTGTGTAGGACATGAGGCTCACAGGATTTAGGGTGTAAAGGGGGCAGGGGTGTACTGAAGGTATTACTGAACTGCCCGAAAAACCCTGAATACCCCTTCGCCTCTGAACCCTAACTGTATGTCTGCTTGCTAAGTCCTGACAATTCAGGACTGGAAAGATCTGCGGTTGAGTGGGGCTACTCCCTCGAAGAGACACTCGCCCTACTCTCCAACAGTAAGACTAGGGTGGACCCCCCACCCAGTAATAGTGACTATAATGGATAATAGGGATTATATAAAGGTCCTCTTATAGTCCTATTATACCACTATTACAGGGGGTCCTCCTAAAGTAAGACACCGTCTTAAAAGTCGATTCAGACATTTGGAGAACAGGGCTTATGGTTCGGGAACTTGGCCAGATCGGGATACCCTTCATACCCCCGCAGATCTGCGCGTTTTTGCCCAAAATTAGGGTACTGTTGTGGGGGTCCCCATAGTAAGGATTATAGTATTTGGGGGGTATATATTGGGGTGCCCTGTTTTGGGAAACTACCATGTGCAGATCCAGGCGTAGCCTCTCATGAGCAGAGCTCTACCGCACAAGTTCTCGTCTTTAGCTGGAAGTTCGCGCTGCCTAGACCTGAAGAATAGGTACAAAAGAATTGACCAACACGAACATCCACAAAAAAGAGACAGACAAGTAGTTATGAAGCGCATGTTTTATGAGCTTCGGGTACAAGACGTACTGTCTGATGAATTGCGAGAGAGGTCCATAGAAAACCATGAAGCTGCATTGCGGATCAAGCCCAGACGCAAGGGAGCTAAGCCCTACATCTAAACCCTAAACGCTAAACTCTAAACACTACCAGAACCCCCAAAATATGTAGAATAATTGCCTTTTGGGCTGTTTTTAGGGGTTTGGGGCTATGATTTTACCGGATTTTGGGGTTCAGGTAAACCTTAAACCCTTAGCAGTGGACCCTAAACCCTATAACCCTAATTACACCCGAAACCCTAAGCCCTGCACCCTGAACGACCCAAGCCCCAAGCTTCCCCATCGCACAAATGTGAGCTATAGTCTAAACTCCTTAAAGGGGGTTATATAGGGGATTATATAAGGGACTACTATAGGGGATAGAGGATACTAGGAGTTTAGACTATATGTCATATAGCTTGGCCTTCCTTTTTTCAAATGATGCGGCCGGCACAGCTTGTGAATTTCCGCACATTCTCTGACTCCTCGGGGTATAAAGGTTGAGGGTTTAGGGTTCAGGGTTTATCTCATGGTGCAAAATGTAACATCTCTGAGGTTGCCAACAAAGAGAAGATGGACAAGCAAGGTGGCTGCCCAAGCAGGGAAGCAAAACAGTTCAGAAACATGCCAAACATCCTAAGCCTGAAATTCCAAACCCCTTTCAACCCCATGAACCCCACCATCCGTACACACCCTATAAGCCCTAAAAAAAAGCCCAAATCCCTAAACAACCTTACCCCAAACCCCTTGACATAGCGCTCAACCCTAAAGCCTAACATAATTCCTAGGGTTGTGGAAATTCCCATCATCTCCCTGGCATTTGTCGGGAGGTTGTGTCGCATCCGGCCGTCATAACAACTCCCTGGTGCTTCGTAGGGGCTGGGGGAATGGTTTAGGATTAACGGTTTTGGGGTTACCCAAAAGTGTGTAGAATGATGAGCGTTTGGACCTCTTTCTTGCATGGATTTTGGGCCAATGTTTGATCTACTATTGTGGCCTTATCTTGAGTATTACTAAACTACAGCGCGAAATTAACCAATCCAGAATAGAGAATGTCATTCAACAACCCAGTGGAATGTCTCATAAAGATTCTTGTTGGGTATTGGGCCGCTCCCCCATTCTCTGGTAAGCACCAGGTAGACGAAGAGTCCCTGGCACTTGGAGGTTTGCGCTTCATGGCATCTGGGGCAATTTTTGCGAAGGACTCAGAGGACTTTCTGGCTCCAAAGTCCACAATTGTTTACTGGCTCTTTGTAGGGACTAAGGGAATATACCCCCTATACAATCCCTATCAAATATATTTTCTTGTTCCCTACTAAGAGCCAATAAGTTTCGCGTTGGGTCTTAGAAGAGGGGTGGGAGGTCTACTTTCCTGGCGCCCAGTCTGGTAACCTGGTACTAGGAGCATATAACCAGATTCACAACGGCTTCCAGTAACCATTGAACAACATCTGACGACTGCAGATACCACCCCCAAAGGGTCCATGGAGCTTGATGGCATATACTTGGGCCCTTAAGTAGTTATCTGGGAAACTCTTTGGGCCCAAAGTATATACTATACACCTACATGGACCCGTTGGGAGCTTCTACCGCATATTCCCTAGCACGCCCTGGCAAGGCCGCATTTTGTGCATGTTCCGTTTTGCAAGGTGTCCTCCATCCACCAACACCCGCGAACATGAGTGTAGAAGCCTGAAAGACTACCAACACTGTCCGCTCGCAATCCTAATAGAACTACAATACTTTACTTACACACCAAATCCCTAAACCCTAAGTCCGTTTGGGTAAATCCTAAACCATACACCCTAAGCCCTAAACCAAATCCCTAGACCTTCAGTCTACGCCCCATAACCCTGTTCCAACTCGATGGGCCTTCACATGTCCAACATGCGCGTATCCTTTGGGGCAATGAACTTACGGTTTTGACGTGTCTTCTAAAGAGCTCATGCATGTATAGGGTTTAGGGTTTAGGGTTACATGTATCTACATATACTCATGCGTTCCCCTACTACATGTACAGCCATATTATACCCATCCTTCTACTACAGTACACCCAAAAGGGTCCCCATTCAGTAGGATCATCTGGCGACAACTAGATTAATTGAGGGGAAACCTCTGGGGATACATACACCCTGGCTGGCAACCCTGTACTGTCCACATCTGCGTTACTGCTATGGAACTTTACGTTTGTGCCTATATACTATGTGTCGCTTAGGACCCCTACTAAGGGTTATCCCTGAGGTACCTATAGTAAGAGTATAAGGGGATCCCAAAGGATTAAGGGTCTAAGGTTCAAGCTAAGTCCCGAGGAGTGTAGTATGGGTACATTCTTAACTACAGGGCTTCCTTATAACGATCACTTAGTTTAGGCTCTACAAAAACAACCCTCTGACCTGTTTGGGGGGCTCTGTTCACGATCTGCGAAAGGTCTCGCACACGATAATTCAAGACTTACGTGTCAGTAGGTCCCTAGAAAAGTCTCTTTGAACTTCAAAGGTTTACAGGGCCTGGGAATAATGACCCTAAATCCTAAATCCCTAAATCCCTAAACCCCTCAATCCCTAAACCCTAAACCCTCAATCCCTACATCCCTAAACCCTAAACCCCAAATCCCTAAACCTAGACATATAATCGTAGGCATCTCCAAGCCAATCCAAACTGTGGGGAAGACATCGGAGGCGGCGTGAAAATTACTTGTTTAGCCTCTATTGGTTGTTGAATTAGGGCGTCCCCTATCGATTTGCACGTTTGGGGGATCTTCTCTTAACCCTGGCTTACTTAAATGAATTAAGCCTATAGTTTTAGGACGTCCCCTATCGATCTTGGGGATTTTTGCACAACAACTACCGCCTAGACTAAATGAAATAGACGGAAAATATGACCGCGACTCATAGGAATTCAAGCGAGCCACAGCAACCATAGTAAATTGTCAATAGAGCAGTCACTGAACCACTACTAGAAGTGTGATAGACTACTGGCAGATGCCTAGGGCCCAGGACGGTTCATTCAAGGAAGCATGCAGCGCTCCTCGCAAGAGTTTCGGTCAACACGTTGAGGCTTCAAACTTGTGAATCTGGCCGCCTTTCAAATCCTGTTGGGATCCTCGAGTGTGGGTGAGGCTGAGGTGTTGCTTCTGCAGCTTCAATGACCACGCGGATGTACCTTATGGCATATTAGAAGGGGAATATGGTACCTACATAGGATTTTTGGGCGGGGGGCACCCTAAACCCTGAAACTCTATGTGGGCAGGAGGCTTAGGTATGAAAATTGCTGGGGCTAGGGGTCTACACTAAGGATGCCTCCCCAAAAAAGCTTCAGCCTTCAACTGCTAATTCTACCATGCAGCCATTGATCCCTATAGGGTTTCGGGTTCAGGGTTTTAGGAATACACGTTTTTGGGTTTTGGGCTTAGGGTGTACGATATCCATATGATTTAGGATTTAGGGCTTTTGATTTTTGACATAGGGTCTCTAGGGTGTAGTAATCCATGAATATTCCAAATAAAGATCGTGGTATTGCACTCCATTACTCCCTACTTTCTCATTCCACATTGGGTAATTATGAAGAATCATGATATTTTTGTTTTCCCTGTCAGGCTTGTAGGATACAAGTTCAAAACCGTTCCAACCTCGGGGTGTTGCGCCTTTCCAATGCTTTGGGGAGATGTGTCGGGGACTCTACATGCGGAAAAAATCCCAGGGATCCAAACAGCCCCAAAAACATACTTTAAACCATCAACCCTAAAAATACATACCTTTTTTGACCTCTGGTGCTCAATGCAGGCATTGCTCCATCACTTGGATCCCCAGGGAAGATACACGTGCGACTTGGCCGCACGGTTGTGTTGCGAGAGGCAGGGATCTAAACTTCTTTCAAGGCAATCTCAAGAAGGGAGCTTCCAAGAGGGGAGCTCCCATTTAGGGTTTCGTGTTAAGGGTTATAGTCCCCCTCAAGTAGATAGAATATGGCTTTGGGTATATTATATTTAGTACATATAAGGCTAGTGTAGGATCCTCGCTTGGAAGCTCTCTTCCTGTAGTTTGCTTACATTATGGGAACTCCTGAACAAGTACAATGGAGAGTCACAGTTGCAGTGGGAAGTTTTCAGCATGGCTTCCTGTTGCGGATCTCCCTCAGAGACGATGGGTTTCTACACAATTTTCTGCGGGTTTGGGAAATCGTTGGTTGCCCTAAGGCCACTAATGGCCCAATGTAAGTATATAAGCCTAAACCTTGAACCTCAAACCCACAACCTTACAATGTAGAGATGCTACTCGTAGGCATTGAGCCCGGGCTTAGGCAAATCTCCCTCTCTAGCGGAGAATCTTCTGGCAACAAGTTTGGGGGCCATAGTAAACCATAGTAGGGTTTAGGAGGGCTTTTGATCGTCAAACTTCACGGAGCCCTTAACCCTGAACCCTAGGCCCTAAACCCTAAGCCCTATAAACCCTAAACACAAAAGCCTGCAGCTTTGGGGGGGGCCCTCAATCAGAATAAGCTTGAGATTCAAAGCCGTCAGAAATGAAAGTCCGGCGTTTCAAGCTTTCAAGGTGCGCTTGAGGAGTTTCGGTTGAGGATTTAGGGTTTAGAGGTTCAGGGAAAGTTTGGAGTGCTCAGAGTTGCGACAAGATAGATCCACTTGCCAGGAAACCCGAGGAATTGCATCAGCAACTCTCGGGACAGAACTGCAAACCTTAAACCCTAGATCCTAGACCTTAAGCCCTAAACCATACACCCTGAACCCAAAGTAACCAACTGAATTCTGAAGGTCCAAGTAACCAAAAAATGTGGGAGTTTAGGTATCAAATACATTCGTCAGAATGGCTTTTGGTGGCTACAGCACTCAATCCAAAACCATAAACCTTGAACCCGAATCTGTTTGGGTATCTGGACCCTATGGGTGCGTCCCATAAGGTGATTGACTTGGAGTGTCCAGGGGACCAAGTAAACAGAGAGATCGTAATGCTAGGTTTAGTGTTTATGGTTTAGGATTACTATGTGGTTCATAGGTTAGGAACCTACTTACTAAGTCCCCCCCTGACCTTCCAAGTAGGTACTCTTGGCTTCGGGTGATTTGTTCCTAAACCCTAAACCCCTTAGGGGTTCAGGTCTCAGGTCTCGGGCTCAGGGTTTAGGACTAGGAGTTCAGAGTTGGCGGCTTGCGGTTTAGGGTCAAGGGCTTCAGGGTTCTACACGTAGGTTCATGAGCCTAAGCCTGAGCCACACACTAACTCCAAACCCCAAAGCTCAGATGAAGGCCACCCGTACTACTCGCCGCTTTGCTTTTGTGGTCAAGTCTAGGAACTTAGCACAAGCCAAGACATACCAAGACATGTTTTGTATCTCCCCCTTCCTGCCGACACCCGCACTGCAAGGTTTTGGGTTTGGGGGCAGTCTAGGGCACCTGAAAACTTCATGGGCCTGGGCTTCTGGATTTTGTGTTCTAGGATTGCCCAAACTTGGCCTACTTCACCACCGGCAAAACAGTGGCTCATCTCAAGACAGGCACGGAGGTTCGAAAGTCCGTCCGGGATGTTGCGCAACTCCGCACACGGTTCAAATTTAGGGTTTGGAGGTGTAGGGGCCCGAGTACTGACTGATAATTGAGAATCGAATGGAAAAGCAGATGGAAAATGACATGGAAAACAAATCCATATGAGGGCTGCATAATGGAATCTTCATTGGAACCCACTGCTACCAAATAAATGCGCTCCGCCAATATTCCTGAGGAGCTCTATGTACATTCACCAAAAACCACAGAAACATAGGATAGTATTCCTAAACCCTAAAATCCTAGGGTCTAAGGTTTTAGGGCTAGACCCTAAATCCTGCACCCACAACCCTAAATCCTAAACCCTAAATCCTAAATCCAAATCCCTGAATCCTTCCACTTCTTAACCTGAGCCCCTTGGAAGGCGTTCAGGAAGCTGCCGCCAGCGTCCGCAGTTGTCATTGGGAGGCCGAGTTAACTCAGCATCGCGAGGGTGCGGGGTTTAGGGTTTAGGATGTATGTGTGGCTGATAAGAGTTTAGGGTGTATAACGTTTGGAGTTTCTCGCGTCTAGGGCTTAGGGTGTGTAAGGTTCAGAGCTGAAGGTTTCAGATTTAGGGCTAATCGTTTAGCGCTTAGGGTTTGCATTTTCGAGCGCTTGGGGTTTAGGGATTAGACTGTTAGGTCAGCGGCTACACCCTGACAAGGGGCTTCCGAAAATTAGGAATCCTTTTCGTGATTCCCAGAAGACAGATTATAGCTGTAGTCCCTACATAACTCCTATATAACCCCTAAATAAACTTCCACTTGACAGACTGCAAGCCGTATGATCATTTCAACGTGCCTTAATGCAAGGCCTCCCAGAACTGTGCCAAGCTAAGGCACCCTTTTGTGCCTGAATGCAACCCCTACATTGGTAGTTGTCGAAATTACCGGCCCCCAGCGAGACCCCAAGACTATGTAATCAACAGTAGAAGTAGAATTCCACTGAACACTCTGCATTTTGAGTCCCAAACCTACAGCCATTCTCCTTAAACTACTCTAACTCCCAAACCCTAAATCCCTAAACCCTAAATCCCTAAATCCCCAAATCCCTACACCGTTGCTCCAATTGATCTCAGCTGCGCCATAGTCGCCAACATTTGTCCAGCCCCCGCCGCCTAGTTGGACCCACTCCTGTCTCGTCCAGAAGGTTCTACGGTTTAGGGTTTAGGTTGGGTACTGCCCCCCCCCCCAGTAACAGTCTATATTAGGGTTCCTATTAAGGGCTATACATAACCATATTATAAACATTATCCAACTGTTACTGAGGGGGGCAGTACCCAAGGTTCAGGGTTTAAGCTTTGGCTTAGAAGCTCTACAGCTTAGCCTTTTTCTGGGTTGCTGCTAAGGAACTTATAGGAAGTTACTATACTAAGGAGACCCCTACTATTTACTATATGACCATGATGAGGTAGCTTAATCAATTTAAGGCCTTAACAGCAACCCAGTTTGAGGGCTCAGGGCTTAGATTCGCTGGAAGTCTTAGGCTTCATGCGTATTGGGCGCAACACTCTACCCCCCAACCCTAAACCCTACAACCCCAAACTTAAACCCTAAACCCCAAACCCCCAACTCTAAACCTTAAAGCCCCAAAGCTTAACCTTTCATAAGGTTTGAGCAAGGGTTACTAGGATAAAGGTTGGTAGGATTGTACCCTAAGCCCTAAGCCCTAACATTTTAAGTTGTTCCCACAAATCCCAGAAGGTTGAGGTAAATAGACTAGGGTTAGGGTTTAGGGATTAGGGTTTATGGGATGAGCTCATAGAGGTTTGGTCCACCCACATTTTTGGGCACAAGCCCCTACTGCTCCCACACTCGATACAGACTAAAGGCCGGAGCTCACGCGGTTTAGAGTTTAGGGTTTAGGACTCAAGGTTTAAGGTTTAGGACTTTTGGACTTCCACATTAGGATTTAAAGGCTTAGGGTTTGGGGTGTAGGCTTCAGGGTTTAGCCGTCTTGAGGCGTAGGGTTGGGGGGTTTCTGGTATGCTTTAGGATCTTGAAGCCCGCTGTGGAGGAACAAAACATTTCTCCAGCAGCAAATTCTGCCCGCTCAAGGGCCGAAACCCAAATCCCTAAGCCTAAACCCTTAAACCTAACCCCTAATCCCAAAACCCTAAAACCTAATCCTTAAACCTAGAGCCTAAACCTTACGTAATCCCTACAGCCTATATATAGTACATAATAGGGTTCCCCATATATAGTAGCAACCCAGTACACTCTGAACCCTAATAAAATTCCAAACAGAAGCACTCCAAGTCATTATGCTAAGCCCCGCCTGCTCGTTTGGAGGATTCGATGCTCTTTGACTAGCTTGACTATCATGCTTTCTCCTACCTAAACCCTCAACACTAAAGCGTGTGTCTTGGCCTTAAACGCTAAGCCCTAAGTAAACCTCTTCTCATCCTCCAAAGTTGCTTATCCGAGAATTTAACCTTGAGGTTTGCTGGACCCTAAGGTTTAGGGTTAATTTAGGCCCCTACCCTAAACCCTAAACCCTAAACCCACCCCTAACAGCCAACCCCTTGCCTAAACCAAAACCCTGGGGTCCAAACCCCAAACCCTAAGCCATACATCCTGAACCTCAACGGCTAGATCCTTTAGGGTTTAGGGTGCCCAAACCCTCGGCCCCGAACCCTGAGCCCTCAAACCTACACCCCAACCTCCAACCCCTTACGCCCTCAGTAAACCCCACTTTGATTATAGATCCCTGTACAATATGCTGCTTAGGGCTTAGGATTTAGGGTCGTTCAGTTTTCAATCTTTCGATTTGCTGCTCCATAGGAAATACCCAACCTCAAACGCCAAACCCTAAACTCTTGAACCCTAAGCCCCAAACTGCAAACCCTCCCCTTCATAATCCCATACCGCCATCTCCCCTTAAAAGGCTTTGCACCCCTTAAGCCCTAAACCTTGAATCCCAGACCCTTAATGTCCTAACCCCTGCTGAACCCTTAAGCCCAAAAACCTTACGTCAGCCCTGAAACCCTTAAGCCCAAAAACCCTGAAGGCCTAAACCCTACACCCTTAAGCCCTGAATCTTGGACCCTAAACGCCCTAAACCCTTCAGAAGTCTCAGTCCTTCTGAGATCTGTGAGCCATAGGATCCCTGATGCGCTTGGAAATCTCGCTGCTGACCTGAAACAGTGGAATTGGGTTTAGGGTTACTGTAGGGTTCAGGGTTTACCGTGTAGGGTTTCGGGCTTAGGGTTTAGGATTCAGGGTTTGGGGTTTAGAGCTTATAGAGTTTAGAGTCGAGAGTTTAGGGTCTAGGGCCTGCGGGTCAGAGTTAAGGCTGTGGGCTTGAGAATGAAGGGTTTAAGGCCTGTGCTACGGTTTCTCAAGCTGGCCACGATTTTTGCTAAACTGGACATTTCGGCTGCAAACCCTAGACTCTGAACCGTAAACCTTAAGCCACTAAACCCGAAACCGGGTGCTTTCTGTTGCGATGTGAGATTAGATCGGGGTTAAGCCTTTTTGGCGCTAACCTGAACATGGGGCTTCGGGCTTAGGGTTTCGGGTGGACTTGAACTTGCGGCCCAAAATTGGACACAACAGATTTACACTCATCCATACTTCAAAGGAGCCCTACGTGCACTCACAGGTAACCAGAGGAAAGCACGACTTCATATCCTTTGACTAGTTCTTGAAACAATACCTACATCAGGTCCCAAAGTCTCTAACTACAGCTTATGCCGAAATCCACCTTGACCTCAAATACGTGATTGTTTTGGGGACTAGGGATGCCAATACCTCAGGCTACATCTGTTCAACAGTAACAAGGGCTCTGATCTCTGGTTTGACTTTTTCTGGGTGGGGAGGATGTCTAAGATGGGTATGAAGGCTTTACCCTGTAGCTAATCGCAGCATTTACATCGGCTGGGCTACCCGACCTGCTCATTTGCAGATGTCTACTCTAAACCCTAAACCCTACAACGCTAAAACCCTAGGGCTCTTGACAGGCTATGCTATGACGCTATTACCACCTTGTAGGCTAAGATTCAACCCATCGAAGCAGGATGTCACGTCCCTGCACTGCAAATCATATAGAGAGAGAGAGAGAGGAGCTGAGATAGTTAGAATAGCTTATTACTGTACCTGTAAGTGTAATCCATTTACAAAAACAGTAGGAGGCTTGGGAGGCTGACTCTTGGTCATTCATGATTCCACTGTACCTACCTGAACCCCCAAAGTATGTAGAATAATGGCCTTTCTGGCTTTTACTATGGGTTTAGGGCCATTATTTTACATATTTTTGGGGTTTAGGTACACATAGACCCCCCAACTTTACCCCCCCAAGTCAGGGGTCGCGATGAACCCAGTTTGGAGCAGGCCGTTCCTGAGCCCACAAGGTACCGTAAGATACCCTTCGCCAAAGTTAACGCGGAAAACTCCTAGGCTAGATCTTGAGCAAGTGATCGTATCGGTTTCCACATTATAGTTATATAAATATATATATATGCCTCTATATATATATATACACACACACCAAACGTCCTAAAGACCGCTGTATACACCCACCCAAAACACAGTAGAAACCCTCAATATATCCCCGCATGCCACTTTAGTTGGGTTTGGAGGAGGGTATCCTTAGCCTGCAATCAAAGCCCTAACGAAAAGATTGGAAGGGCCTGAACCACTCGCTCAAGCACGTGCGTTGGCGATGGCACCTTGCACGGTTTAGGGTTCAGGGGGTTAGGGTTTTACATGCGTGTGTGTGAGGGGTATGCGCATTTCAAGAACATTCAGCATCACCGTAAGACTGTCTTGGATGGGTTTGATGGGGATTGCACAATATGTGCAGGGTACATGTGTGCGGAACCCTAAACTTGAGAAAGCCACCATATTATGCTATGCACAGAGCTTATCAGATTTCTTTGAGTGAGTGAATTAGGGTATCTCTTGAGGATGTTTTTTGGCAGCATCAGGAAGATCTTCCGAATACGGAAACAATCTGAATCTTAGGCCTTCGGGGGTTTAGAGTGTAGTACTTCAGAGAATTTTAATACGGCCCCACAATGGGGGGAACTCCCTAAGGCCTTGCAAGGCTCCCTAAGGTCTCTTGAAGGTCTCCAAAAGGATTCCGTCATAGGGCTGGGCTTCTGGGAGCAGGATTCTAGAAGTCGAGGGTTTAGAATTTAGGGGTCAGGATTTAAGGTTTTTGGGTTTAGGGTTCGGGATTTAGGGTTTGGAGTTGAAGGTTTGGGGCGTCTTGTCGAGTGTAATTTGAAGAGATGCTGAAACGATCCCACAAGTCTTCTGGAGTGGGGCCTCCTTGAGAAAAGGAGTCATCCGAGAAGAGCCTCGTAATTTCTCAAACCCTGGAACCCTAAAACTTCTCACCTGACTTGCAGCATCATGCCACACCCCAGCACCCGAAGCGCTCAGACACACATCCCTAAACCTTCGGGCTAAGCTCTAGAACCTAAATCCTAAACCTTAAACCCTGAATCCTTAAACCCTAAATCTTATAAACCCCAATCCCTAAATCCTCAATGCTAAATCCTAAGCCCTAAATCTCTAAACCCTAAATCCATGTACCCTAAACCCTAAATTTGGCCTCGGGAAGATCGGGCTCCTCGAGGCAGCGAGGAGCACGAGCCTCCCGCAGCTTTCGCACGGTTTTCACCTGGTGTTGGAAGGGTTAGGGGTTTAGGGATCAGGGTTCAGGGATCAGGGCTAGGGGTTTAGGGTTCAGCGTTTAGGGTGTAGGATTTAAAGTTTAGGGTGTTGGGTTTAGGGTCTATAGGCTGGGAAGAAGGTTTAAAGATCTTCGAAGGGTGGGTTTCTGAGAATTTCTGTAAAAGTGTTCACCTGGTTTTAAGGTCCCAGGGGTTTGGGGTGTTTTTGGGTTTAGGGTGTGTCTTGTTTTGGTCCTTGAATCTCACGGTTTTAGGGTGTGAGTGTTTTGGGATTGGAGGGTTTTAGCGCTTGGGGTTGCAGGGTTGCCTCAGGAGTCACGAGATGCCAGCAGATGCGAATCGCAAAGTGTTGGCGTGTCCGGCAGCTTCGTACACGCCGGATGAAATCACCGCGTCGACATCACAACAGACCAGTTTCGACGGAGGAGGATACGTGTCCGCGTGCTTACCTTCTTCCTCGTTACATGACAGCCCCACAAGAGACGGGGGGCGTATTCCCAGGTTAGTTGTGATGGAGTAACTCCCGCACACCCATATCCTAGGTCGTCAACATTTTGGGCCTGCAAACATCAGAAGTTGCACTTAGCCCCGTCTCCGGTCCCCCGAGCAATACGACCTTGTTCAGGGCCAGGATTACGGGTTATAGGGGTTTGGGATTTTGGGTTTAGGTTTTGGGGAACCCTAACTTCTACCAGAAGGAGAGGGAATGCCCTACCCGGCAGCATATTCCACAAGGACGAGGGAATCGAACACCCAAAGCATCCGATCTGGCTCAAAATCAATATTTCGATTGATTTTTAGGCAAAATCAATCCTCGATTGATTTTGCCATTTTGGGAGGGAAATGAGGTTATCGCCGGGTTCCATGACGATTGGTTTCGCGATTGAAAAAAAGATAGCAAAACGATTGATTTCACGATGGATTTCGCGATTGATTTTTTCGATCGAATTTTGGACTCGAAAAATTCATGTTCTATAAATATATATGTATATATATATATATTTATACCTATATACATGTTTATTTATATAATATATATATATGTATTTAATTCAACCCTTAAACCCTAAGATCAATCTCGGGGTTAGGGTTTAGGGTTTAGGGTTAGGGGTTTGAGGGGTTTGTGGGTATGGGCCTGTGACATTGAGACAGCAGCGCTGGACAGCCCCAAAGACACATACGTGGGCTGGACAGCCCGAAAGACATGCGTGGGCTGGACAGCCCAAAGACATGCGTGAACTGGACAGCCCATGGGCTGGGCAGCCCCAAGCACATCCTCTTGTGTGCAGTGAGCATGTTCTGTGCATGGGCTGGAGAGCCTTAAGGCCAGCTCTAGGTAGTGCAACTTGAAGCTTATAGCGTATGCTGCAGCTGTCTATAGGTCTGAAGGTGGATGAGGCATCCGACTAGCCACCGTGCAAGCAGCGCAACCCCACTCTGCCCTTGTCAGCTGCCATGTCGAGCAGCCCTCTGAGCACCCCACCAAAAAAGAAACCGAAGAGAGCTCCGGACTTTACCCCCGAAGAGAAATTCCCGAAGAATCGGCCACCTCCGGAGCCATTCCCAACTGTGGAGTTTCTCCGCGTGATGATCTATGTGATGCGGCAGATGGAGGAAAGTACGCTTGAAGAGCGGCGGATCAGGGCGGCTGCCGCTGAAGCTGAGGAGTACCGCCGCAACCATCCGCGAGACGAAGAAGACAACAGCGATGCTGAGACCTTAGTTTTAGAACGGGAGTAGACCATGGCATTAAGCCAGGATATGGGAAAAAGGAAACCTTGCAGCTACAGGGCTGATCTGTGCCTCTGCTTAGGGTTTAGGGTTTGGGGTTAGGGTTTAGGGTTGCAGTTAGGGCAGGCAGGTATACAGACAACAGCATAGACATTCATGTGGGTCATGTAGGACATGTGCGCAGCAGCAGCAGGCAGACATGGAAGGATGCGTTTATGGCTGGACAGTTCCAGTAAACAGACGTGTCTGGGCTGGACAGCCTTATAGCTATTTATGAGCAACATGTTGTTCCGGAAACGCGTTGCAGGCCAAGATGTTCAAGAGGGGCACTAGCAGGGGGGGGCCTAGGAGGAATAAAACTCCTACTGTAGACCTGACCCACCTGGAGGATGCTATCATATCCCACGTGCGACATGAAGGAGTGGCTGCCAGCTTTATAATGGGCAAGTACATGGAGCTCAGTACTGCCCAGGCAGCAGTTGGGAGCAGTTTGCTCGACCTGGCAGGCCTGATCCAGAAACTGGCCTTGGTCAGCCCGAGTATGGAGTTCAAGTACACAGATTTGAAGACCGCTGTGGCCGAGGCCTTGAAGCAGTTCCCTGGTGTCAAGGACAAGTTCACCATAGCTCAGCAAAGTGAGCTGCCGAAGCTCTTGGGCGAAGCCCTGCTAGTAGTGTGTGCGCACTGTCGGCGACTGGTCAGGGATAAGAAGAAATTTGAGGAAGCTGCTTCCAAGCTGAGCCTGCAGCAAGTGCAAAGCTTGAAAGAGCTGATGCAGAAGATCGGGGCAAAGTGCAGTGAGAGCATGGACGCGGAAGAAACTGGCCCTGAAGAGCTTGAAGGAACCCCACTGAAGAAGAAGAGATCTGAGTCTCCCATCAGGTTGTCTCAGTTTGAGGTCCCAGAGACTCCCAAGTCAAGCAAATCAGACTCTTTGCTCGCAGAAGCTCGGGAAACAGAACCAGTCCCGGTCAGGAAGAGGGCGATTCGGGCGGCCCTGAAAAGGCCTGCTGCAGCTGAGGCGAGGAGCCGGCGCCTTGCAAGAAGCCAGCTTGCGCAAAGGAGGGTCTGTCACCCGACTGGAGCCTGCCATCCGAGGGGCAGTTGACCATCATGACGTATAAGACCGGTGCAGTGGCACTCAGAGTGCTAGGGGGCAGGCAGCTGCTGCAGCTGAAGCTACCAACTGTGGCTGCAAGCAAAGCAGGCATCCTGAAGATTAAGAACCTGCTGCTGGAGGGCAAGACACTGGCTGAGGCCAAAGCTTTGAAAGAGAAGCTGCTCAAGAAGTGACACCTGAGCTGCTGGAGCCCTCTTGGAAAAGTTGCGGGCGGAGTTAGGGTAGGGCTCAGGGGCTTGAGGCGCTTTTCATGTTGACTGTGGTATGATTTGACGAAAAATGTATAAAATGAATTAAAATTGGGGTTTAGAGGGGAGGGAGGGGGGGGGGCGGGACGGACACAAAATCATGCATCAGGTAGCAGGACTCCGGCTATTTTCGTGCTCTGGGCTGGAAAGTACAAATGATGAAATGGAGTTTGGGCGGGAAAGCCTCTAGGGTTTAGGGTTTAGGGTTTATAGGGTTTATAGGGTTTAGGGTTTATAGGGCTTATAGGGTTGATAGGGTTTAGGGTTTAGGGTTTAGAGGGTTTATAGGGTTTAGGGTTTAGGGTCT
>CAJNIZ010048155.1:16515-30631 GCA_905231905.1 Symbiodinium pilosum | reverse complement strand
TAGCCTATAGAAGAAGAAGAGAGTGGGAGAGAGAGAAGGGGAGAGAGAGAGAGATTATCTGACAAGCCGTTGTAGACGTTGGCTGTCAAGAAATGATTGGGAGTACACATCGTGCGTCTTTTGGTTGGGCTTAGAGCTGACACCTGGTGGTGGCTATCAGGAAATGAGCTGACGTCAACTATTCAGGTTACCACGGGATCAGAAAGGGTTTAGGGTTTAGGGATTAGCGTGACCCGCGTGCGTTAACTATATGAGGAAATATGGATTGTAGCTCAAATGGCGGCCAGGGACAAAATGGAAACTGCATTGTTTTGGGTTCAGGGTACTAGGGAACGAAGGAATGGAAAAGAGCCTGGAAACTTTTACTTGCGTTGCTTAGAATTTTGGCTTTCGAAATGAAGGAGTGGAAATCAGGGACAATTATTAAGCATCTCATACGAACAAATTGCAGTACAGTCCTCCATGACCTACTAACCAGTAGTAAGGGGATGGCTTAAGTTTCGCCGAACAAGATGAATGTAAAGAAGGTCCCCTTAATGTTGCCTGGTTTCAGAGATGGGGTGGTTTCCAAACATTGGCGATCTTTGCTTGGGGGCCCTCATTAAAAAGAAAACAGGATTATGGAGCCTATATTAGGGCCCAGTGTGTATGGAAACCCTTCATCACGCCTATAGTAGTCCCCTGTATAACCCCTCTTCAAGGAGTTCAGACTATAGCTCATATGAACACTTGAGGTCTCTTCAGGGGTCTAGCTCTGATGTCACATTCATAACCCTTCTTGCTTGAAGCCTCTAGCAGATAGGTACCCCAGTCTTGCGAAGGAGTTCTTCAACCACCTGAACAGTTTCTGCCAAAGCTTTGAGTTAAGGCCTTGGCAATGCAAGCCTTTGGTCCAGAAAGAGAATAGCAGTGTAGATTAAGTTTTCATGGGTACGGGCCAATGCGTTTAGCAGCGCACTCGTAAACACGTAGCACCAAAGTCCATCCGGCAGAGAGGACATTGGTTTTCAACTTACCATGAACAATCAAAGACCCCGACCCCGCCAGTAAGAGCCCTAAAAGGCGGCTATGATAGTCGTAGACCCCTTGTTGCCTACGAAACATTCCTAAAATGTCCCCATATGATAAAACCAGCTTCCATTTCATTTTCCATGTTCTGCTGGGGTATCCAAAGCCCTAAACCTTGATCCATCAACCGCATTGAAAGAAGGTTCCGCACTTTGACGTCTTCCTCTCACATACCTGGATTACTGCAGGCACCTACAAGGCACCGGCCGAGACTATTATAATGTGTTTTATATAGAGATTACTATAAGGATCCATTCCTTCATTCCTAGCTTACCAAAGTTAGTGGAGATTGCAGGTTTCTTCTTGGTACTGAGCAGGGTTCGAGGCACAGGATCCCCATAGTCGCTTTATCCCTTGGGGCTCCGGATAATAGATCTCTTTGGACAGGATTCTCAATGTTTCTTCTTTTCTTTAAGGATTTACGACTCGGGATCCCGAACAAAAGACCTCTTTGGACTTGGGATTCCCAATGAAAATCTGTTTGGATGGTTTAAGCTCCGCAACAATTGCAATTTTAGGATGCGCTCCAAGTCTTGCAACAAAGCCCTATACCCTGCCCACTTTAGATTAAAGTTAGGGTTTAGGGTTTACAGTCTATACCTGACTTGAAGGTCCATGGGTTTCATAGCTCCTTATAACTCGGCTTATAGCCCTACAAATCATCTTCCTAAATGGCCGTACAGGGGTTATGTTAGTAATTAGCAGGGTCATAAGCCCAGTTAAAAATGGTTACTTGACGCCCGTACCCTACCCATTTTTCTAGGATACCTAACTGTAAGTCTAGTACCTGCAATGTACAAAAATTTGGTACCCTACAAAAGGGGCAGGGTAGAGGGGTCTAGGTAGATATGGTAGTTGATCAAAATTCCTGTTCCCAACATGGCAGTTCAGAGTTTTCCTTATAGACCTATGACAGGAACCGTCGATAAGTTCCCCAAAGGACTGTTAGATCAACCCACATATACAAACTAGGTACCCCAGTAGTACCCTTTTGCCCTTTTTATTTGGGGGTTTCCTTATTAAATCTAAATACTAGGAAAAAGGGTACCCTTATTGTTAAGGGGTTACTGGGGAACCTAGCAAAGTTAACCCCTAAACCCTAAACCCTAAATTAACCTCCAGACCTCCCAGGTGATCTCCCTGCTGTTTCAGTCTGGCTGGTCTTGGTTCCTCGTTGGCTGGCTCGCTGGGATTTTGGTGGGATGCCTCCTCCATGCTACAGCCGTTCTGCTGAGTTGAGATTTTTGGAGCTCTCTGGGGTTGGGGTTTAGGGTTTAGGGTTTAGAGTTTAGGGTATGCCTCCTTGATGCGACCGCCTTTTGTCATGAGAAGCGTGTAGGATTTAGGGCCTTGGTTGATGTTCTTGGAGGGTTTAGGGCTTGAGGTGAGATCCGATGAAAACTTAAGGCTCTAGAGGGCTTAGGGTCTACAGCGCTTACCGTAGACGAGCCCCTTGGCACCAGTGGGCTACAACAAGCCCCTGGCAGGGACACAGCCACATTGTTGATGGGCAAAATCCTGCAGGACCCTAAACCCGAGACCCTAAACCTTAAACCCTAGACCCTAAACCCTAAACCCTAGACCTTATAAACCCTAAACAGCTAAGCCCGGTAGCCAAGGATGCTGCAGAACTTTTGTCCATCAACAGTCTGTCGCCTCGCTGGTTCTTAGTTGGGGGTAAGGGAAGATAACCCATGTATAGTCCGTATTTAACCTATTCCCTTATTCCCTACTCAGCCCCAGTAAGTCACTGGTATGTACATGTGTGCCTTAGGACAGACCATCTGGAGGTTTCTGGGTTCGCCAAAAAAAGTCAAAGTCCTTGAAGCGTGCTTCGCAATCTCATCCCATGGGCCCCTGACCTCAACCCTAAACCCCAAATCCCAAACCCAAAACCCAAAACCATAAACCCTACACCCCAAACCCTAAACCCTCAACCCTAAACCCTAAACCTAAACCCTAAACCTAAACCGCAAGTCTGTAGCCCTAGAATCAGGCAGCTGGCTGTATGGGATCCAGGGCTTTGCTCGTTGATACTTCTGTGGCGCTAAGGGGATAGGAGGTAAACAAAGTCACCCTACTGCGGTTTAGGGTTTAAGGTAAACCTTGAACACTGAGAGTCCGAAATGTAAGTTTTTTGGTGCTAACCGCGATATGCCGGAGGAGTTCACACTAAGATTCAGTTGTTCTGGAATTTGGTGAAGGAGGAGCTGTGAGACAAATGGTTCGATCTACTTGCTGGTTCTGAGTAGGGAATACGGTATATGTTGAGTAAGGTATATATCTTATATAGTGACTATATCAGGATTATATTCCTTTATTCGCGATTAGTAACCAGTAAGTCTATAGACATCTCGAGAATCAGGTAGATTCGCTGGAGCGCCCAGTCTGATAAACACCTGGGTTCCTTGAGAATTGCCTTCTTAGAGTCCTTCTTAGGGGGTCTGTCAATGTGGGGACCACCACTTGAGATGCGACTCCATACTGGGTACAATCGTTTCATTCCATTTTCTTGTCCATTTCATTCCCCAGTATTACCCCAAATTCAAAGGGTTTACAGCCTTGATGCAACAAGCCTTGCATGGTGAGGGTCAAGTTCTGCGTCCGGGGCCTCAACTGCGAAGGTAGCGTGCGCAATACAAACGCGCCCGAATCCGCACATTTCCCCAGAGCCCCCCTAAACCACTAAACCCTAAACCACTGAAACCCTAAACCACTAAACCAGTATTAGCTCTCTGTTCCACCTCTAGAGTAGCATCCCAATAATATTCATTGCCGCAGTTGTAGGATGTTTTGAAAGTCAGCAAGACTGCAGACCATCCTTCACAACACCAACATGAAAACAGAGAAGCCGCAACACAGGAAGCGCTACCACCTGTGCTGACCTACCAGTGCTGGCTGACCCGGCCTGGTTAAAACTCGACTTAACCGGTCGATCATCATTATTGTCATCATCACATCAACACAGCATCGTCATAGTTCAGAATCATCACCATCATCGTCATCTGTGAATAAGGTAGCCCGGTCCTGCCCCTAGAACCCTAAAGCCTAGTCTTAAAGGGGTCCCCGACCCTAGGAGCCCTGTCCTACAAGAGCCCTGCTCTGTAGCCCTTTTCCCAAGCGCGACCTCGCCCTCTGCCCACCCCTTGTGCTGGAATCGGCCACGATGCAAGCGCCTTCCTGTGACATGTCCTGAAGTGGATTAACACTCGTCAAAAATTATTGTTAAACCTAAAATGCTGCGCTTGCATCTTCGGCGTCCTTCCGTAGCCATTCAAGCGATTGTCTCCTACCCTGACGCTCCGCCAGTACTTTGTCTTCATCATACGGGGAGTATTGCCCACTGGCTAGACACCTACGGAGCTCACTACTATCCATGGTTTTTGTCAGACAATCCGCAAGCATAGCCTTGGAATGGACCCATCGCATTTGGCAGTTCTCCAGGAGCCTTTCTCTGAAAAGCAGACACTCTAACTGGGTCCTGAGCTCTGAGCAACTAGGGACAGCAGTCTTAGTCGCTATGTCATATGCGCTTTTACAATCAGTAACCAAAGCTGCTTGAGGAGCCCCTTTCAGAACCTCGTCTGGTTGTGAGATATCCACGGAAGGATCCTTCATCCATTCCCAGAAAAGCCTCAAACACGACATGCGATCAACCGAGTTGCACAAGGAAACTACTTCGGCGCTCAAGGTGCTACGGACAACTCTGGCAATCTTCCTGCTGGACCACACCATTGGCACAATCACAGCTTTTTCGTTGGCGAGCATTCGCCAATCCGTTGCAACCACCAGTGTGCCTTGATAAGAATTACTATCCCTACTACTTGCGAAAGAAGCGTCTGAGAAAGTACAGAAAGCCACGTGTTGCTCCGGAAAGGGAACCGTCATCAACGAGACATGGTTTGATTTGGCTTCATGCAAAAGTCGGCTGGCTTCAATAAGATGCAGAATCTTAGCTTTGGGAACTGCAGATTGGAGCATCCCCACTTTCGCCGCCAGGTCTGGCGGCGTGTGAACAGCGGCGTATTGGATGCTACCATTCAACCGTCTCAGCTCATGAACTTCATCCGGTCTTAAAGGAGATTCTGGTTCACAACGACGATTCCGGGGAATGTGAGCCGGCTGAATGCGATCCAAGTACTCTTGCTGATCGTACTCTATGCTACCGTCATCCCATTGTCTAAAATGAATGCCTGTAAAGGTGAACTCGCCCTCATCGTACGACCCACAACTGTACTTGTCCCGAAGCTTCTGAATAACCATGCGGAAGTACGAATCCCCACCCCGTAGACCATCATCCATGTGTATCCCCAGTACCCCATGAACCTTAGGTCGACCCTGAGGATGCTGCGTAATCAAACTGAAAGTGCAAGCATCAAACGGACTCTGTGTAAAACTGAGACTCTCTAAAGTGCCCTTTAAAGTCTTGAACCATAAGAACGGAGCATCTATCCTACCATATGCCCCACCCATTAACTGACACTGATCTCCCGGCTTCATGTCCAAAGCTTGCCTGATTTCCTCGGGCGGGTGTATGCCAAGCTTGCGTCCATCTCCCCGTCCCTGTAAGAAGGCTGTGGAAATATCAAAGTTAATCAGCTTCGATCGATTGGACGCAACCTTTTGGAGGATCAACTGACGAGCATCTTTCCCCAGAGTAGGAGCATCGTTTGGTGTATCATTTAACCCGGGGTCCTCAAAACCCAAAACCACCAACCTAGCCTTAGCCCTACGTGGACCTCCAGGCTGTTCAGGGGGCTTCCAAGTAAGGATCCATCTACACCTGAGGAGTTGCTCATCTGCCAGAGATCCAGCAGCAACCCGTCGCACGGTCTGATGGTTCAGCCAAGTTCCCACTTCTTTGCCCTTGGCTTGTGAAAACTGATCCCGCTCGCCCTCGGAAAGATCCTGCATTCTAACCTCGACCCGCTTCTTCCTCTCTGGGGTTGCTAGCAAAACGTACTCTAGGGCTTGCTGTGCTGACGGGAGATTGTCCATGTCCGCCTGGGTCTCACGCAAAGTCATTTCCCAGACTTGCCGCTGATCAGGGAACGCAAGAAAACATTCTGTGTCTCCCAACAGCAAATCATCATCGTCTTCCGGTACCGGAACTTCATAAAACTCCGGGGCACTTGCGCTTGCCATCTCATGGTCTGGGACCTCGTCGCCTGCATCTCGAAGCGGCTGGCGACACTTCATGCTCCGGCTGTCCTCCCTCTTCAGTGTGTTGCCTAATGCATCAGGACTGTACTCGAGTACTTCTGGACTAGGAGGAAGGTTCGGAAGCGGAAGGTCGGCAGCCCGGGTCTCTCCGCACTCTGTAACCGGTCCCATCGCAGCATCGCCTTCACTTTCAACGTGCTCCCTTGAAGGTAAACCGCCTGAACCCAACAAATCAACCACATTTCGGATCCCTGGCATTGCTCCGGAAGAACCTTGCGACCGAGACTGCTGCGGCTGTGAAACAACTGACCACCATTCTCTCATGGAGGCTGAGCGTAGTTGCTCGGGTGAAGCCCTAATTAACTGACAACTCGTACCGGAGAGCATTGCTAAGGCGGTCTCGACCGATATGCCAGGATCTTGAAGCAGGAGATTGGATTCTCTATTGGCGTGGTCGTTATCAGCTTTGACAAAAGCACAGCGCGCCTGCTCACGCCTTTGGAGGCTTTTTCTGAAAGCAAAGCCTTCGGCACACTCGCTGATAGCCAAGGAGTGCGCGGCTGCGTCTTCATCTGATGCTATGGAACCTGGAAGCCTAGACATTTTCCCGAATACCGCTTGCTCGGGAGTATATCCCTTTACACGGCTTAAACTATTTTTGGCCCATATAGCTTGACGAAGGCTCAACCGAAACTCTTGTTCATCCCCAATGGCTTGCTCAGAATCCATACGGCTAAGGATGTCCTTAATGATTTTGTCGTGTGCCTCCACGCGGCCTAGCTGCCAGTGCGATTCTGCTGCGCTCACCTTTGACTTGATGTTTTCCTTCTGGAGCTGGACCCTCCAAAACTCTGACGTATACTTACTAGCTGGATCAACATAAATGATTTGGGGAACCCCGGCAAAGGAAAACCAACGATCAGAAAGCGCAACGAATTGCTCTTCTGGCGATCGGCCCGCTCCGACTGCCATATGAAACAACGTGGACTCACAAATGACGTGGGTAAACATGAAGGTCTGTCCCTGACCATTCTTCCAATAGGCTACGTCAAGATCCAGTACATCCCCAAAGTCCCCATCCCCGTGTATAGCAGAAGGTCATTCTTAGGTTTTGGACTGCTTTCGAGGCATGCACTTCAACTGTAGTCACCGGCTGCCCTAATGAACTTCGGCTCTGCCTTGCGCTCTGCTAGAAACTTTGTAAACAGAGTAGCTTCAGGATGTCCCAAATTGTTGTGCAGTCGTACCAGTTCCTTTCTCTTCTCGACACTAAGCGCTAAGTACCCTGGCCCATGCCGCGGGATAGACCTAGGAGGGAACCCTAACTCAAGGCCATTTGGGACATCCGTCGGCTCATCCGAGTCCATACTTGCGGGCTCTGCTGGTGACACAGAAGACTCAAGGCTTGGCGCTACATTTGGCTCCTCAGCCGGCACGGCTCTCACAGGTCCCGACTCTGCTCCCAAATTCCCAGCTGAAAAGGAATTGCTGCGCGATGCAACTTCGGGGACAACCGGTCTTACCACTACATCCTTGGGGGCCCTGTATATCGTGACACTAAATCTGGCCGGAATTCCTTTCCGACCGCGATGGTACTTTGGGATCTTGGTCCAGGCTTCTGTGACCCCATATTCTACGACCTCCCACTTTCCCTTTTTACAACCATAGTCTTTTTTAGGGGAATCCTATCGAAATCAAGCCCAGCCCTAGCCGCTTGAACCCGAACCGTGCCGCGACAAAACACAGCGTGTCTCACAATGATTTGGGGAACCAATGCCTGAATCCGTGTAATCATCTCACTGCCCTCATGATAGTAAACCCGGCCCTTGGGGGGAACATCTGGATTTGCAAGCTGAAATATCTCCTTCCAAGTACCTGGCTCTTTTGGGAACTCGATTACTGACCCTGCCGTTGGCTGTGTTCCTGTCAACCGGCGCCTCTTGAACAAGTGGCGTACTGCGCTTTCTGGGTCAGAGCCTATACCGTTACTTGCAACACCCTCTCCGACCAGGATCTCAGATACTATATAGCAAAGGAACATCATTCGATTCTAGCAGCGTGCTTGCCACCTGTCCATTGAAAGCCATTGGTTGTTTCGTGTGTTGTGGTGCTCGTGGTGCTTTGGCGTGCTGGCTAGAGTCGGATGCTGTCTCTGGCTTGCTGGTGTATCTGTCGTCCAGTCTGCGATGCATGCTGTGGGAAGTGGTGTGGATGATGTTCTGTGGCCTCATGCATGTCTTGGGGCATCCGGCTCTCAACTGCAGAGTGCCCTCCTGTATCTCTCGGACCTCCGGAGGCATGTTGTTAAAGAAACTTGGCCCCCCATTTATGTGGAAATGCCGTCCGTTCTCCATCTGACACAGGAAGATCTCTACCAAAAGTTGGGCGGGCCACGCGCATCGCCCGGCTAGATGCTGCCATGGTGTCTGGACATCAATCCACACATGTCTGGGCTCATAGAACTGGATGATCTTCCACGACCGTTCGGCTGACCTAGGTTGCCCCTCTATGTTCTTAACTTGGTTGTATACCATTGCTCTGCCACCCCTTTGCTTAAAGGCTGTGCTCACTGCATTGCCCACCCCTGCGGTGATCTCCAGAACATCCAAAGCTGGCATCACGTGTTGGGATTGATGGGAGCCCTCGATCTAGGACTGAAGTGCGGGCTCTATTTCACGAATGCGCCCATCACTGCTCACACAATGCCACTGTCGTGGCATCCCACGACTCGGATTCCTCAGGACTCGTTGTCCATCTCGGCTCTACTGCTCGGACTTGATCGGGCGCTGCTGCGATTGCTGCTGCGCTTGCTTCTCGAGCTCGTCGATCTGCTGCAACTCGCGCTGCAGGAGCGCGCGCCTGGTCATCAAGCCCGTGCGGTCCACCTCGATGTTCATGTCCTGGCTGCTCTGGCTTTTGTCGCTGCGTCTCTTGCTCTTCTCCGTCTTGGCTGGCAAGTCCCTCTCGCGACGGCGCTCCATCCATCGTCCTTCTCGCCCGTCTCCTTGTCCGAGCTGGTCGGAAGCGACCCGCAAGCGAGCTTTGACATAGTTCTGGAAATTGAGCGCCCAAGGTGCCTTGAGCTTGCGGTTGGCAATCCAGAGGGCGTAGTCCAGATCCTGATTGAAGGTGGCGTCGTGAGTGTTTCCTCGGTGCTTGCCATCGCTCAGAATCGTCTTGTTCCAAGCTTCCATTGTGGTTACCCCCGGGGGTCTATTGTACTTCACCTGGAGGTACTCGCGAAGATCGATCTGGGCCACCAGACGCACATCTTCTTCGCCCGAGAGGTCTCCCTCAGCACGCACTTGGTCCTTCTCCGACTCGAGAGCCTGTGCCAAGATCTTCTTCTCGGTGCTGGACGGCATGCTGCGGGGCTCTGGGTTCGATAAGGGGCTGGCGGCTCAAAGTCCGGAGCTGTTGATCCACTGAAGGCTGTGGAAAATTTGACTTGATCACCTGCTGTGTCCTGCTTTGGGTCTGTGTTTTGCTGATTGCTTGTGGTGGATGCTTATGCTCAGTGAGTGGCTCTTCTGCAACAGCAGGGCAGCAGGGTATGTCTCGACACTGGCTGTGGCATGCTGCATAAGTTCCGCGAAATCTACTATGGAAAGGCCCCTCTTCTCACTTCTCATTTTTACATACCCCCCCGGAATCTCTATGATACCCTTACGAACATGAAGTACCGCATCCAACTCCCTAAGCAACCGATTGGAAATCAACAATGGTGTCGACCCTCTAACTACTTCGACCCTGGTCCATGCGCCCTCCGAGGTAGGAATCAGCAGGCATGTTTTGAGTCCAGGGCGCCGCTGTTGCCAAAGCGAAAAGTCACCTGGGAAGTGACCTTTCTCACATTCTGTCGGCGCTCTGTGCTGAGGCTTTCCAAAATCCCTTTCGCGCGGTCGCTGCCTACCACTGTTCGGCTGGCCCCGGTGTCTACAACGCCCTCAGCCCCAACAGTAAGTATAAAAACAGCTTCCCCAATATCCTTGCTCCCGGGTTTCTAGGAAACATCTGCCCGCTGTCTCCGCGCCTCAGGTCTTGACCGTCTGGTTTCCAGAGGTCGGCTCGGTCTTGGCCTGGCAATAATTAACAACTTTCGTGCAAGAGCATCACCTATACACCTGCTTGGCTTCACCTCCGGTGCGGCAAAACAGAACTGCTCTACATCCTGAATTCTTTCTCCAGCCTGCTTGTCTCCCGCTCGCGCCTGGCCGTCCGACAGGCTGAGCTCATCCATGTGCATCACGGCGTCCTCGAAAAAATCGTGGAGAAACTCGGGTGGCTGGCTGCTGTGGTCGTCGTCCTCGTCGTCGCGATCGTCGGTGGCCAGATGCGACATCTCCACCTTGTTGTGGCTGCCTTGCTGGTTGTCAGTGTTCCTTGGACATTCTCTCTTCCAATGTCCAGCTGCCCCACACAACCTGCAGGACGATGTCGAGATCCTTTCCGCCAGTCTTTTTGGCCGCTTCCCTTTTCCAAAGCCGCTGCCTGACCATCCACCTTTCTTGCCGTATCCCTTACCGCGTCCTCGTCCAGCGCTTTTTCCCACTGGCCACCTTCGCTTTGTCGCGAAGCCGTGCTCTGGCTTCTTGGTATACAGAGAAAGCTGGCGCCAGGTTGGATTCTTTGAACAGCTTCGATGATGCCGTCCTCAAACTCCGCGATATACAGCGCGTCCTCGGCGTACTGTTCGAAGAAGTACGCGAAGATCTCTTCTTCGTCCACCTCTTCCTCGTGCGAGGCCATGTGGATGTCTTCGCCGGCGTCGGCCTCCGTCATGTTGACGTCGTAGACTTTGGTCCTTTCCGGGCCAAGGCTGGTACCTGAACTGGCGCCACCCTTGGTCTGCAAGTCACCGAAGAAACGAGAGCCCAGTAAACGAATCGCCTTGATTGTCTCCGAGTACTGCAGATCGCCTTTGGACTCCACGATCACTCGCTTCTTGTCCTCTGCGGTGAGCTGGGAGTGACGAAGGAGAACATAAGCTCTGATTTCCTCCAGCCCGACTTTGCGCGACAGCAGCTCCTTGAACTGAGCGTCGTACCTGGCGATGTACGAGTCATTCGTCTCGTCCTGCTTCTGCTGAGTTTGGAAGATGGCCTGCTCAAAGTAGTGGAACTTGTCCTCAACCTGCAGGCGGCCCCATGATCCTCCCAGCTGCTCTGCCAAGATCGTGACCCCATCGGGGCTCTTGAGCTTTTCTGGCGAGATCCGGCTCACTTTCTGGAAAGCTGCGCCCTCCACAAGAGTGGCAGGTGCTCTGCCGGCCACATCTCCTTGAGAAACTGAAGTCTTTTGACATACTCGTCGACGTTTGTCACGTTGGAAGCGTGGAATCAACTGCAATGGAAGGTGGCTCGGAGGCCCTCCCCCCTTGCCCGTGCTGGCTTCAGCTCCGGTTGCCATGGCTTTCGGCTCCGGATTTACCCCTTGCTCTCTAACTCGTTAGTTCCCCACCAGTTAGATAGGCTAACCCCGAATCCCTCTGTTCCCACAGTGGACTAGAACCACTATGACAGGCCGGGCCCCGCTACCAATGTGAATAAGGTAGCCCGGTCCGGCCCCTAGAACCCTAAAGCCTAGTCTTAAAGGGGTCCCCGACCCTAGGAGCCCTGTCCTAAAGAGCCCTGCTCTGTAGCCCTTTTCCCAAGCACGACCTCGCCTCTGCCCACCCCTTGTGCTGGAATTGGCCACGATGCAAGCGCCTTCCTGTGACATGTCCTGAAGTGGATTAACAGTCATCATCATCATCATCATCATCATCTCATGACACCAATCATAACCCAGAATCATCGTCATCGTCGTCATTAGCATCACCATCGTGACCATCATCATCATCACCACCATCATCACCACCATCATCATCACCATCATCACCACTTTATCAGTATGATCGTAGTGATAGTGGTGGTAGATGCTGTTGTAGTCTCTAACTTTGAGACTCTAGGGATCATGGTTTCATGGTTCAGGCTGCCGGTGCGGCTGAATCTCAGATTCGTTAGAGGTACAGCTATTCCTACTACCCCTGAAGACTGCACTTTCCGTGTAGGTTCTCCGGATAGCGCCGCGTTTTGGAGCAATCCTAAATTTTACCCACCCAAGCAAAAAAACGTAAATCCTCAACCCTAAAATGAAAATTCCATCGTCCTAATCACTCCCCTACACCTCCAGCCTAAACCACGTGGCGTAGGTGTGGAACCAACCCCTCTAGTTTCCACCGGTGCGCATGCCTCACTCAAACGAAAGGGATCTAGAAGCAAACCTGCTACTGTGTAGGGTGTGGTTCCTTGTTGCGGGCGACATGGTGGGGCTATATGAGGGTTGTTCTGAAGGTCCGTGTTTTCTGGTTGTACTTGGGCGACCATTTCAGGGTTTAAAGGACTCGCGAAAGTTCCGTGAAAGAAGACGCTGAGGTATTACATTTTTCGTGCAAAATATGCGACAGCAGTGTCGTTCTGCAAATTAAGATGAAGGAAAACCAACTCCAGGAAGGGGCCCTAATTTCCGGAAACTCCAATGTAAAGGCTTATAAATCTACAATTAGGTCGCTCAAATGTTGGCATCCAAGTTGATACCCCAAGTTGATCCAATCTTGAAAATAAGCTCCGCGAAAGTTTTGCGAAAGAAGACGCTAAAGGCATACAGTTTTTCGCAAGAGTTGGCCAAATCCCAAAGATAGAATTTTGAACAAACGCACAATTATCACGTAACAGGAACCGGGAGATTAGATTGATCTGTTGGTTCCCCGGCCAATGGTATATGAAATGTACTATTTCCTGTACTGAATCCTGCAAGCGGAAGTACAGCGTCCTTCTTATGCAAATATAGTTGTTGTACTTGCAGCACCCTAAGCCCGAGACCCTAAATCCTAAACCCTAAAGCTTACGCCGTGTACCTCGATGTTAGGGGATGCTTCCCCCCCCCCCCTGCAGCTCTCTCCCTGGCATGGCCCACTCTAAGAAGCTAGACCCACTGGTGCTGAAGGGAGCGTGGGGGAATGAGTACAGGGTTTAGGGTTTAGGGTGTCGGAAGTGCATATAGATTCGATACCATGATGTATAGGGGTATATGGAGAGATTATTATACGGATACACCCCCACTCTCCTTTAAGCACCATTAAGTAGACTTTAGGCTGAGTGTCCAGCAGCACCCCAACAAAGGGCCGCTAGTTTTGACCCCCACCTTAAACCCTAAATCTGAGCCCCAAATCCTGAATCCTAAATCCTAAACCTAAACCTTGTATCCTAAACCCAACATCCAACATCTGCAAGGTTTGGCGAAACTTGCCTCTACCAGCCCTACTTGTTTTACACCGCGCTCGCGGGGTCGTTTGCTGGGCTTCTGGCGTCGCCGTACCTGCCAAGGCCGGAGACAAACGTGCAAGGACAGGGACACATCTTAGGAGGACCCTCCACCCAGTAATCGTGGTATAATAGGAATATAAGAGGACCTTAAACCCTAAACCAGCCTAATATAATCCTTATTATCCCATAATATTTGTAGAAAACCCTAACCCTAAACCGCTAGAATCCTTTTTATCCCTTATGGTCACTATTACCGGGTGCGGGGGGTCCACTTAATAGGGAAGTTTCTGACAGCGCTCCGTGGGACCCTAGGGATAGGGTTTAGGGTTTAAGGAGGCATGGGGCGACAAACCGCCCGTGGATCCACAGGCAATGCCGGCAGTGTTGACCACGTACCTCGTGGCCAGGATGACGCAACAACAACAACAACAACTACTACTACTACTACTACCACCACCACGACTACTACTACTACTACTACTACTACTACTACTACTACTACTGCTACTACTACTACTACTATTACTACTACTATTACTACTACTACTACTACTACTACTTCTACTATCATTCTTACT
>CAJNIZ010048154.1:0-25074 GCA_905231905.1 Symbiodinium pilosum | reverse complement strand
CGTGGCCTGACTCAGCTATCCCAAGCACTCAGATCCTGTTCCAAAAGGGACTCTACTGGGAACCCCAAACAGGGAACCCCTTTATATACCTACTATATTCTTGGGGTTCCCGGTTTGGGGTTCCCAGTGGAGTGAGTCCCTTTAATTGAGAGCCTTTAAGGATCAAGGCTTTCAACCACAGAGGGGTTCCCAGTGCAAGGACCTTCCAAGGATCTTAGCGGAACCTTTCTTGCCAAGTTGTAGTTTCCCATATTATGGAGCCCCAAGATGTAAATGTCCACCCCCCAAAAAAGAAAACAAACGTACAAAAGAACGGGAAGCCTGAACCCTAAACTCTAAACCTTTCTGGGAAACCCTCAAATCTCATGTGGATGCAGATCTAGACTGCCTACGGCTGCTCAGGCGTTGAAGTGAATGCGTCCTCCACGGTTTAGGTTTATGTTTTATAGTAGGGTTTAGGGTTCATAGTATCTTTTGTCATCACGTTGCCCACTTCTATTTTGAAGCACTGCGCAATGAAAGTTTCACCCTGCTGTGCCGTCATTCCGAAACTTAGACTAAACGACAATGTGCACCAATGGATTTGATGCTGCGCAGGGGCTGTTGTCTTGCTATTGCAGTTCAATGTAAGCGTCCTAAACCGCAGACCTCGAATCACTACAACATGCCTTCGTGGCAGTTTCCCATAACAATTGCAGCTTGTTTGAGGAATCCTTATACGGATGATCATAGTCTATATCCGGGACCCAGCTTGCTTCTGTCACAGCGGCGCAGAAAAAGATCCTATCCTGAGTCATCTCTGCCCTCCAGTTCCAAAACTCCAGGCTTCGGGGTGCCGTACTAGAACGCCGATTTATAGGGATAGCGGAAAAGAATACCGAAAAGGGTACATATTGGGGTTAAATAGGGGTGATGGAAACGAAAATAGAAACTACTATTTAGGGATTTAGGGTTCAGGGTTTGGAGCTCAGGAATCAGAAAGGGCCTTGGCAAAATTCTTGATGCCAGGTCAAGGAGGTGCTTGACTTGACAGTACCAGAGAAAAAACGCCTTCTATTGGGGTCTATACAAGCTATAGTTGCAATTCCTTAAATGGGGGTTACATAGGGGAGACTCCATGAAGGGGGATACTGCGAGTTTAGACTACGGCTGATGTTGGGGCCGCCCTGCAACTCGAACCTCCCCCATACTAGCATCCTTCACCCTGCTGAGGCTCAAGGAATCACGGGAACTAGATAGGGTATATAACCCATTGGGGTAATATTGGGGCTATATGGGGATAATGGACAAGAAAATGGAAGCTGCTAAAGTATAGGATCAACCAGTGGTTTGTATGTTAAGGGGAGGCAGTATCATGATTAGGGGTCTCTACATGGGTACCTCAGACGTAGTCGCGATGTACCAAGTCCAGTCGCCAACAGCCAGTGCCGCAAAGTCAGCAGCCATCAGATTTGCAGGTCACAGTTTTCAATGGACAAAGCAACTGCCATTGTTCGAGAGCATCTGTTGCCAACCTTCGACGCCTTGGGTTCAGAACCATGGCCCATTTAGTGGGTCATGACAATGGGTCATGAAACTGGAGCTGGACAGTGGAAGATGCAAAGGAGGTTTAGTAGTGTTGGCAGGTTGTGTGTGATTCCATGCAGTTTCTTTGTAACAACGCTGGGCTTTGTCCCGAGAGGGTTGCGTTAGGAGTTGATGGGTTTTCGTTTTGCGTACACTTGGGTGTTTCTGACCTATCCCCTAAACCTGCGCCCTAGCCGCTAAACCTTTCGCCCGAACCCTAGGAACCCGGGATGCTACAGCATCACTCCTCCTCCTCTTTGTGGATGTAGATTGATGGCGTCAAAGGGCGGGGTTTAGGGTTTACATATGTTGCTGATGGAACATGTCCATGACGCTTCTTTTGCTGGTGTTTGCAACAATTGGCGGGTGCGGAAGGCTGCTTTCGAAAAATAATTGCCAAGGCTCGAGCGCAGCCAATCCCTCGCCCCTTGAGGGAGCCCCTGGAAGTTAGTTTGTTCTTTCTTCCACACACTTTGCCACTTGCAGTCGCGCGGTTGCTCTTAGCTGTCTTTGTATTCACTTGACAAGTACTTTCGTTAGATCTTACTTACGCTATGTCCGGTGCCGATGACACAGTGGCTGCCGACCACATGGAAGCGTCTGCGGTGCCGACTGGTCCAGCAGTTCCCCCAATCCAACAAGATCCGGGCCTCGCTGGCACTCAGCTCCTGACTGAAATCCCCATCGGTCCTGACTTACGCTTACAAGCCCTCACTAACGGTAAGTTCAACCTCGTCAATCAGTTTACGACTTTCCGAGATAGACAGAGCTACTTACGATAGCCTCCTTTCCTCCCACCAAACCAAAGCCCGAACTACTGACATCTCCTTAGTTTCAGATATCACTGGTCTCGCCTCAAAAGTAAGTGTGAAATCCGAAGAAGATGCTATTGAGTGGGGTGATATCGACCCCCAACTAGCTCAACGCCTCAGATCCGACCCCGAGGCCCTTAGGGCATTCAAGCATGTGAGACATCCTCCTAAACAAGCCCGCTTAGACCCAGCAGCAGGCAAATTTGCACCAGTCCCAGAACCCCCTAGAGCTACAATGCCCTCCTCATCTTCTACTTTAGATGCAGTCTCAGCCGAGAATTTGCAATCGGCTTTCCAGACATACCATGCTAATCAAGTGTCCCCAGCTCTTCAACATTTGCAGGCACTGGTCCAGCAGGATCTGGACACCAGGCTCACATCCCTTCATACCCAGTCGATGGTTTCCAAAGTTACTCTTCAAACCATAGAGTCTGATTTACACAAGAGAACTGTCATCATACATGGAGTTCCCCCCTTTTCCAACAAAAGATCCATTGATGACAATTTGAGTTACTTACTTTATGATGCAGAACTTACCCTAGACGATGTGCAATCAGTCTCCAATCATTTACTGACGACCTCCTCAGGTTTCATGAAGGTAGTCATGTTGAGAGAGACTCAAGCTAAGTCCTTTTTTACTTCCTTTAGGCAAAAAAAGAGATACTTTCGCACTAAGGACCCCACAACCCTATCCCGGATGCTCCTATTAAAATTGAAAGAGACATGTCTGTTCTAGAAAGATTGGAGCGTCAACCCCTTATGGCTCTGATAGACTCCTACACTAAGGGTACTACCGACTCCCAACCTTCGCCCCTATTCGAAGAATACCTGAAGCCGGATTTTAATTCCCTCCAGCTGTGGAATGGTGAAAGCTCCGAATTGATAGCCCAGGTTCTCTACATTCCTCAAAAACAGACTACAGTGTGTTACCTCGCTATCCAGCCTCAGCATCGTGATGTCATCACTCATCTCTTTCCAAAATATTTTCAGGAGAGAATGCTCCAGACCCTTAGATACCTCCAGGCCCACATCAATGCTGCTAGACATAGCACCACCACGGCTAGATTTCATTACTCCAGTACTCAGGATTTGTCGAATGTCTCCTCCCAAGAAGCTGTCTCCTTTTTCCCCTATGAAATCTGCCCCATGGATTTAGGACCAGAGCTCTTGGAAACATTACACAACCCTACCAGTCTCCTTAGGACTTACTCTGGTCTCCAACAGGTTGTTCAACAATCAATGGAAGATCATGGTATTGATCCTGAAAATTATGGTAAAGGCAAAGGTAAGCCTAGAGATCCCTCTCCTGATCGTAGAGCTACTGGTAGAGGCAGAGGTAAAAACCGCGATAGCCACAAAGGATGGAATAGTTGGAGCAGAGACTCCGAGGCTCCAAAATCTAGAGGTAGAGGCTCCAACAAGTCCCAAGGAAGAGGATACTCAAATTGAGCGAATGATACTCCATGGAGCAGCTCCCCATCTAAGGACAACTCCTGGCCGGCAAAGGGAGATCGCACCCGCCCGGCTACCAACCGACGCCTGGATGACACAGACTCCATCATTACCCCTTGCTCCGATTGTATGTGCCTACTTGGCACCAACTCCGATTGCAGTACCTGTTACAATAGCGGCAATCTCCAACATTTACAATCCAAAGCCTTGTTTAAGAACTTGTTTCAGTTCCAGCAAAGATCAATCCCACACTTTGGTTGCCCTCTTCCCTTTGACGACTCCAACTCATGTAGTGCAATAGATACAACCTTTGGAACAGGTAATTGTTCTGGATGTGAGGCCTACAAGAAATGGGCTCTTGGGTACTATGGAGTTACACAAGCTGGTCATAACCCCATACCCAATGTGCTCCTCTTGGCCTATGACAGGGCCATGCTAGACACTTTTGATGATGACCCGGATGTTTTTCTCAAAGACCTTCAGGCCTACTCTAACCAGCTAGGTAAGTACCCACCCTGCCCATCAGACATGATCGATTGGTTCAATGCCATTCTCTACCCTCCAAGCCAGGACCCCCTTTACAGGCTCCCATGGCCTATTGACTACACAGTTTTTAAGATGCCCAACCCCTCCTACTTCCTTACCCCTCACCCCACCTTTCAGAACCTCAGTTACCCCATTAGTACCAGTAGTGTTCAGGAATCTAGCATGCTCCTTACAATGTTTGCAGAGGCCTATCAACATCTCCCTGCCTGTTTGGTTGAGGACTATGGATTGCCCCCTCTTGAGACTATTCCTGAACTCAATCTCAAGCCCTCAGATCTGCTTACCATCAACCTCATTCCATGGGCTAACATTGTCAGACAGAGTTATGCATTTGCATTTCAGTCAACAGGGACCCCAACTATGTGGAGCACTTACTCTATCAAAGAACTTGCGTATAAGGTCTTGTGCCAGGAAGACCAATACTTGGTAGATCAGTTCTGCGTGCTCTTCCTTGAAGCTGTTGATAGTAGTGCTACTTTCTCAGATGTTTTTAAGGGCCAGGCTCCTTGTACCAATGACCCACTCAAGAAGTTAGCAGCTGCAGGATCATGCTACTTTGACTCAGTGTGTCACCAGATGACTGCTCTGCGTAAGATTCAGACCAAGAAGACTCAGCAACTCCAGGCCCCCAATGATCAACTAGTGCAGCTATATGATCTGATAGTAGACAGTGCTCATCACTCCACAGAAATTGCACAGCAGAAAGCTTCTCTTCTTGCTAGGCACTACAATAATAAGGGGAATAGTATGGAGGCCTTAGCGCTCCTCATGTGTGAATCAGGGCACCACGATCTCATCATAGTTATGTCCTGGCTCATTATGCAGTTACAGTTTAGAGACCAGGCCTACCCCTGGCGAGCAGAGTTCCTAGCACCCTGACTACTAAGGCTCCTTCCGCTGAAAGCTGCAGGCGCAGCCTGCCCTACTTACGTTACGACACACTTACGTTATGAGATTCTGAGCAGCTACGTTCTTCTCCTTCCAGATAAGCCCTTTTGGGAAGCTCCGTTGCTGCAGAAGCAGCCCCACACTTACGCTATGCAACACTTACGTTATGATGAGAGCCATTTTTTCACCCAGTGCACAATAGGTGCACATTGAGCGGACCGGATAGGTTTTTATTCCCCCAAAGGTTTATAAGGGCATAGCGCTTAGGCAAGGTAGTTGCCAGTTTTTTCACCAGGGGAGAAGGTGCGGAGTTTTGCCAGGTTATACCATTAGGCCGTCTACAGCACCTAATCCCAGTTCTGCAAGCAAACGTCTCACGCCCACAGCGCCGACTAAAAGTGTGAAAGCTTTCACCTCTAGAATTACGAGAAATAAAATAATGCACGCGCTAAACGGCAATATTATATGGTTTGAAAGACGTACACCTCCGCCTCGCAACTATTTATGGAGACAATCGTTTTATATTCCTAACGGAATGTGCATTTTTGGATTTTCATTTTATAGCAAGGATTCTTTATGGTTGTATGCGCACCGAAGGGGCTCTAGTTTTGAGATGGAGACTACTTGGAGAGAATCTCCTACCCTTTATGGGATTGTCTGCAGAGCGGTGGCCTCCAGAGGAGGCGGGCCGGGAGACCGCTGGCAATTGGTCCAACGCCACAAGCGGACGTGGCGAGAAGGGTTAGCAGACCCAACCACTTACGTTACGAACCACTTACGTTATGAGGACGGGCCATGCGGCTACCAACACCGCGAAGCTCACGGGGGTACACAAAGAGGTGTGCGCTCCTTTGCCTCTAATCAACGACGTCTCCAATCTTGGAAGGATGCTCGGAGAGAAGGTAGGAGGGATTACCGTATTTGGAAATCCTCCATCCGGGATTCCACCCTGAGGGTGCACGGTGGACAGAATCCCACACCCCCGATCCACCCGAAGCCGACATATGTCGAACGCTTTTTCAAAGCTTCCAGAGCCGTTCCCCCAGTTAGTCAAACAGTTCAACTCCATAAACACAGATTTGTTTCTTCTAAATGTACTATTCCACTTCCCACCAACACTAATCTGCATGTTCTATCATGGAATGTTGAAGGACTCAGGGAAACCTCTAAGTATGATCAAATTATATCATTCTGTAAGACCAATAATGTCTCCCTGCTATGTGCTTAAGAAACAAAGGCCGAATCCTCCCATACCTTTTGTAAATCAGGTTGGGAAATACTTATGTCAGGCCTTCCTTCAGATAAGCATCATGGAGTAGGATTTTTTGTTTCGCCGAAGCTGCGTTCCCATGTTTCGGATTTTATCCCTCATTCCCCCAGGATAGCTGAGATCACTGTCAATATTCTTCCACATAAAATCACCATCATTAATGTCTATGCTCCCAGCCAGGTCGAGGATCCTGAACAGGATCGCAACCGCAAAGCTGATTTCTGGACTCAACTAGACGAGATTATGCTCTCTCGCAATAATTCCTCGCACCTCTGCCTTGTGGGCGATCTTAATGCCAGATTGGACTCGCATTTGGACCCAACTTTAGATCATATTGGTCCTGCGGTCATCGGCAGGCGCTCCTCCTTACAGGACGATGACAGGGACAATGCTTTATACTTACTTGATTTCCTATCGGCTAACAACCTCTCCCTTCCTCAGACCTTTTCCGACCTCCCTTTCCGTAAAAAAGTCACTTACAAGGAAATGACATGTAGCGATCATTTGTGTCTCAGCGATGACGTCCGAGAGTGGACCACATTGGATTATATTCTCCTTCCCCCTACCCTGAAAGGCTCCTTTACTTTTGCGGGATCTATCTTCCAACAGCTGGTTAACTCCAGACATCTTCCTTTATCGTTCCACCTTCGTACTGCCTATCTCCCAATACAGGCCGCCTCGCAAACACCTAAGAAAAAATTCAAAGACATGTCTAAATTCTTTGAAGCAGTTGAGGCCGACATGCTAGCTAAGTCAGGTAACTCCGCCACTTTTGATTCCCCACCTACTCGCTCAGTAGTAGCATATACCGATGGTTCTTGTCCTAATAATCGCACGGTCTCATACGAGAACCCTGCTGGATGGGGTTTTGCGCTAGTCTTCGACCATGACATTAACTCACATCCTTCTCCTGCGTCCAATTGGATTTGCTCATGGGGCCCCGTAAAATCTAATCCGCAGTCGGCGGAAGGCCTCTCGATTGGTTCTAATAACACTGGCGAACTCAGGGCCATCATAGAATTATTTGATTATTTGCTGTATTATTCTGGCCTCGACAGAGGCGACTCGGTGGTAATTTACACTGATTCACAGTATGTCCTCTCTCTTCTCCTTGGCACTTCTCTTCCTTGTACGCACCCCCAATTGGTATCCCTAGCGCAGCAATATTACACAGTCCTTAGAGCACAGTTTAGGACCTCCATACAGAAAATGCCAGGACATAGGGGATACCCAGGTAATGAAATCGCAGACCTCATGGCTAAAAAAGGAGTCACACAGACGGGATCTCTGGGCCGATATTCTACGTCTCCTTCTTCTCCTCTTTCTCCTCCTGATATAGGCTTCAACAGTAACTCATGGCTTTCCATAGGAGTAGAGGCCCAAGATAAATTTCTTACAGCAAAGTTCGAATCTTACGATTCCTTGATCCCGCGCTTACCAATATCTGCTAAAGAACCATGGATCACAGATGATACACTTCAGTTAATAGCTGACTTTCAGTCCACAACTTTTGACGATATCACATCTCTTAAAGCAGCTCGCAAACAAATCAAACGTCGGGCACGAAAGGATAAAAAGCTCTTTGTCAGTACCACATTAGAAAAAGATTTTCATGGCTCCTCCGCCCAGCAGTGGGAACACATACGTTCTATACGCTCTGATTTCAAACCTAAAGCAGCTGCTCTTTTTAATATTGAGGGCAAACTCGTTTCTAAAACACAACGGGCAAAAACCTTCGCGGACTACCTTGCAGATAAAGTGTGGTCCTCACACGAAGATCCTCCTGTTCCGGTTCCCGATCCATCTCCTGCTGCATTAAGCATGGATGCCCCTTTCACAATGCACGAGCTAAACTTAGCCTTGCGCAAAATCAAGTCCGCTAAGTCGCCCGGTCCGAATGGGCTGGTCGGAGAAATCTACAAGCGTGCCCCGTATATCCTCAGAATGTATTTATTGGACCACTTTAACCTTTGCTTCTCTCAAGCCGAGGTTCCCGCTAGCTGGCTCTTTTCAGAAGTAGTTATGATTGTCAAAACCTACTCTAAAGACACTCGCTCACTCTCTAACTATAGACCGATCTCCCTCACAAACGTTGCCTATAAAATATTTGCTTCGATGTTGCAGTCACGACTTGCCTCCTTCCTTGATTCTAGAATTAGGCCCTTCCAGTTTGGATTCAGAAAAAACTGTTCTACTACTCAGCCTATACACGTTCTTCGCCGCCTCCTCGAGATACATGAAAGGCAGCCTTCCCCGTTTCATGCTCTTTTCTTAGACTGGTCCAAAGCCTTTGATTCGGTTACCTTCACCGCTACTCAATCAGCCATGACATTTATTGGAGTCTCGCCTCACGTGTCGAAAGTTATTATGGCCCTTTATAATAATCCCACCTTTAGAGTCAGGGACTCTCAACATGTCTCTGAAATTAAAACTCAAACTAAGGGCCTAAGACAGGGTTGTCCCCTTTCTCCATATTTGTTTAGTATGGTCCTCTCTCATCTTTTTCACGATGTGGAATCCCAGTATACTGCTCTTTATGGCCTAATCCCAGGAGTTATACACACTCCTTCCCCCTTGTGGGACATGGAATATGCTGATGACACGGTTTTATTAAGCAAGTCTTCGCAGCATGCTACCAGGATGCTCCACTTGATCCAGCATTATGGGGCCCAAAGAGGGCTCCATATTAATGAAGAAAAGTGCGATCACCTTAGGTTAAACGCAGATCAAAGAATCTATTATTCGGCTGATACTTCCTCTCCCGCCTGCATATGTGACTCCTGCACAGGTCAGGGCCCTGTGGGGCCCCCAGTTCCCCTCTCAAATGAAGTTAAGTACCTAGGTGTATATCTGGACACTTCCGGTAACTCCCGCAAGAATACTTCATACCGAATCTCTCAAGCCATTCATTCTTCAAAGCTACTCAAGCCATTACTTTCCCACGCCTCTCTTCCCCCTTCCTGGAAGCTCACGGTCTATAGGTCTATAATTTTGTCTATCTTGATGTACGCTATGGACAGTGTCCTTTTGTCTCCTGCCCAGCTTGTTAGACTCAATTCTGTTTACTTTCGCTCTCTCCGACGAATCTTTAAAGTTAAGTCATCCTACTATCACAGAGTTCTCAACCAATCTGATGCCGAGTGTTCTAACGAATATCTCGATGGTCTTGCTTATTCGCGTCGAGTTATTACGCCCTCCCAGTATTACTCACAACAACGACTTAAGCTATTCGGTCATCTCTTTGGGCACCCTACATCATTGGAATACCAATCCTCGTTTATGCCCTCCGGTGCCTATCGCTTTATTCCGGGCCCAAATAGGGTAGGCCGACCCCGCCTACACTGGGCCGAATCCTGCATGGCTGAAGCGGCCAATAGAATCGATTATCTCCTTTCTGATAGTCCCCCTCTCCATTCTGATATCCATAACGCATATTTCTCTATTCCTTCCACCCAGGAGGTACTTAATCTCCACACTTCTCAAAGTGTAGTCTGGATGGAAAATACCCTCCTTTACCGTAAGGTTCGTACTTTCGCTTTCTCTAGGAATGATTGGGTTGCACTCCTAAATAAGCCGAAGCGTGCTAATTTCTCGTAATTCTAATAGCTTGATTTTTTGTGTCGGCGCTGATGGGCTCCGAGATCGAGCCTTTCGCAGAGCAAAAAAATAACTGCCAATATTATGGTTCCATATTCCTTGTATAATTATAGTATAGGCTACCTCAAATGGACCTCAACATGATGTTGGTAATTACTTAGGCCTATATCATTTCATTCTGTTTCTGCGTTGAAAAGGGGTTTTTTCCAGAAATTAGAGTCCCAGGCCTTAAACCCCAAACCCTATACATCCTAACCCGCGTGTTCGGGGTATAATATGAGCTATAGTCCACACTCCTCGTATCCCCCTGAGTAACCCTTTTTGTATGTAGTCCACTATATAATCCCCTTGAAGAGTTTAGACTATAACTCACATAAGAGCCTAAACCCTAAACCTCTAAACCTTTAACCCTACAAGATGGACCCCTATTTTATGCATACCGTGAGCCCTCTCGAGGTTTGCACCTGGCGCTGAAGGCTACCTTTCCATCTTTCCCATGTCAGAATGCCCCCCCTTGTAAGGTTACTCAGGGACTACAGGGCTTTGATACGGTTATGTAGGGATTACTTAGGGATTTCATACGCTTATTTAGTATTTAGGGACTACTTATGGATTTTATGAAGTTATTGGGGAATAATTCAGGGATTTTATAAGTACGCATCGTCTGTCCGCTCACCTTTCACCCTAAACCCTAAATCCTAAACCCTGAACCCTAAACCCTAAACCTGAACCCTAAACCCTAAACCCTAAACCTAAACCCTAAACCCTATCGCTTGTTTTGCAGATTCTTGTGTTCCTTGCTCCATCGAAGCAACCTTGAGCTCTGTGCCTTAGTTTCAACAACTAGGTGCCCCAGTAGTACCCTTTTGCCCTTTTTATTTTGGGGTCTCCTTATTGAAATGGAATAGTAGGAAAAAGGGTACCCGTATTATAGGGGGTTTACTGGGGAACCTAGACAATGAATCTGCAACTTGAACCTCCACTCTCCATTCAGGAAGAAGATACTACAAGGTTCCTGAAATTGTTTTTAATTTCTGTTACCTAGAATCCTCACATTTAGCTGAAATTAGAATTTCTACTGGGGTTCCAAATCCCTTAGAGGATGGTCCCCGCTCTAAACCCTGAACTTCAGGCCCCAAACGCTAGACCCAAGCTTTCTGCCTGTTAAAGGTACATGTGAGCCCGGAACTTCGGGCCCCAAACGCTAGGCCCCAAACCAGCCTCTTTCTGGCTGTTAAGGACACATTTGAGTACCTGGTGACAGCTATTGGGTCGCTATCGGGAGCCGCTAGGCCGGCACCTGGAGATGGGTCTCAGGGCCAGAGGAAATTAGGGGTAGCTTTAAAGGGTTTATAGGGGTTATATACGGATAATGGAAAAGAAAATGGAAACTATTATTTAGGGTTGAAGGGGCTATTCCCGCAAGTGTCTGGCAGGCGCATGAACAGCTTCTTGAATGCATATGCCTGCTCCTCATGGCAACTCGTCTCAAGCTAAAAGGGGGAATGACTGTAGAAGTCGGAGATTTAGTCTTCTTGTACCTTCATGGTTACAGCCAAAGTGGGCGAACAGAGTCTGGCTTTCTTGCGAGTTCCAGAGGGCGCTGTAACAGCTTCAAAGCCGCTGGGGTGGGGCGGCCCGAAAACTGCAGATCTACCATCCTTCAGCGTTTGCCGTGCAGCATGGAAGAAGGCCCCACAAGAAGAGCTAGTCAGCAGCGATGCCGAGATGATCAAGAAGCGTTCTCCCCCAGCAGTGAGCTCCCGCTTGTCGAGGGATTTAAAGGGGCTGGACAAGCTTCTGGCTGGAGATGTTTCCGACGACGACGACGAGGAGGATGACGAGACCGAGGCGGAAGGCAGCCAAGCGGGGTATTTAGCACCGGGAGCCAGCCGAAAGAAGTTGCAGGCTTCAAAGGGCAAGAAGAAAAAGGAGAAACCCCAGACTCTGGACTTGCAAACGTTGCTTCAGGCTGGGGTGGCCAGTGGGAGCGAACCGCGGGATCTCCTAACGATGATGGTTTTGAATCAGCTCGTCAACCAGCAGGCCAAGGGCTCAAAACAGAAGAAGAAGAAAAAGAGAGCCAGCAGCTCAAACGAGCTGCTTGGTGGCTCAAGCTCAGACTCTTCGGCCAGCGGCGACAGCGATCACAGCGATCGAGGTTTGAAGGCGGTCTCCTCACTGCATCGGCTCCACGAGAAGATCCAGAAGAAGCCCAAAAGGGTATGCCAAATCTTCGAGGCTGAGTGCATCAAGGAGCTCGGGGTAGTGCCAGGCCAGGCCTGGACCATGAGAGACTTTGTAAAGAAACAGCCACGGGGGCGGTTCAAAGGTCTCTTCCGGTGCGCAATCATGGACGTGGCCACCTCCTACGAGCTTCTTCGAGCAGGCAAGGCGGACATAGCCGCCGCGCCGACAGTGCAGAATCTGAAATCGAAAATGCAGGCGGTCCTGGCTGGAGGAGATTGGGAGGCAGCCTGGCTCCAACGGGGCTGCCAGATTCGAAGGAAGAGATGTCGATTGTGTCGGGCTATGTGGACGCCCTTGCCCGCCTGAAAAGGAAAGTCAAAACCACCACGAGGCCGAGGAGGACGAAGCCCCTCCAGGTCCCAAGAAGTGAATCCCCTGAACTGACCTTAGGCGGCCGGTCCTGGAAGGAGCGAATTCGCGTTTTATCAAGTACTTGAACTGGTTCGAAGGCGTCCAAGGTGCTTTGCCAGAACGGTCTGGCGATGCATGTCCGCTATTTCCATCTGCACTTCCTTATCCTGAAGTCTTGCAGCTCGAGACTGCAGTTGATAAGGCGCAGGCGCAACTGATTTGGGCTAAGCAACTCCTTAATGTTTTGTGGCTTGGTCTAACTTTGTTGTGCTGGGCTGTCCTGGTGGTGCACATGAGCCGCGAGTAACTTATCGATCGGCGTGCGAGGCCCAGTGCTTTGCTGATAGGTTGCTTGGCGAGGCCCTTGAATTCGCAAGTCCTGACCTAGTTTTGGGCCGCCTGCGTTGTGAAGGTAAGCGGGCGACTGTGGAGAATTTACTTCAGCAGGTCAGTGCCTTTGCGTCCACAGGGTATTGTGAATCTTGTTGGAGTTCAGATGTTTTGTCTTCGTCCACTGCTTTGCCGGTGCTGTCCTCTCGAGTGGCGGTGCCTGAGGAAGAAGGCATGGTCGATCCCCTTGATTGGCTGGCTGCTGAACGCCCTTGCTGAGAAATTACTCCAAACAAGCATGGTAGTTCTGGTTCCAATCTGAGCTTCCCCGAGATCAAAAAGGGCACCTTATGCAGGGTGGCCTTTTCTGTGTCCAGAAAAATGCCGAGGAGGACAGGCTCATCTTCGATCAACGGCCAGAACATGCTACGATGCCGAGGCTGGACTGGGCTGTGCTACCTTCTGCTGCATGCTTCACGAGAATGCTGTTGGGGGAGAATCAGTTCTCGCGTGGCTCGGGGGACAATTTGAGGATTTTTTATTATACCTTGAAGTTGCCCCCGAATTGGGTTCGGTTTAACTCTGTAGGTAGGAGGGTCTCAGCCAGAGTTTTGGAGCAACATGGCCGTGATCCCAATGTACCTCATCGTCTCTGCTTTCGTGTCCTCGGCATGGGTGACCGCAATGGATGTGCCATCGCTCAGGCTACGCACGAAGCCATCTTGAAGAAAGTGGGCTTGCTATGCCCTCAGCAGACTTTAGCGTATGGAAAGCAGACTCCCAGTGGCGATGTGTGGCAAGGTGTATATCTTGATGATCTTAGATGGCTCCTTCGTTCCCCCCGTACCTCAGGTCGATGATCCGGACATGGTGCTCACGAAGGCGGCTGAGGCTGGCTATGAGGATGCTTCGCTGAAGCGTGCTCTCCACAAAAGCTTTCGTGCAGAATGTCATTTCAAGGCTTGGGGTGGCGAGATTGATGGAGTACAAGGACGAGTTGGGGCTCCCAAGGCCGTGCGTCAGCAGGTGTGGTACTTGATCTCCATAGTTGTTGAGAAGGGTTGGGCTTCGGAGGCAGTGGTCTAGAAGATCAATGGGTTCCTGGCTTTTGCTTTCCAGTTCAGGCGGGAGCTATTCTGCTTGCAGCACCGCATTTACACCTATGTTGCAGACATGCGCCCAACGAAGTGGGTTCGACTTCCGGGAGGCATCGTAGACGAGCTTTGGAGCATGAGCATACATTTAGTGTTTGCAGAGTGGCGTATGCGACGCAGCTTTGCCCCTCCATACTGGCTACCGATGCTACACCGACATCAGGTGGGGCTGTCCGCGCTGAGGCTCCGCCCAAGCTTGTTAGTGAACTTCTGAAGTGCGAGGTGCTCCTGTGCGTCTGGATCGATCCCTGGAGGCTGATAGATTCGAGGCTCCTCGGGAGACGTCGCAGTTTGCCAGCGCATGTGCAGAAAGTTTGCCTTGGGCGGTCGCATCTAGCTATGCGTTTAGGGAGACAAGCCACATCAACCTTCAGGAAGCTCGAGCTCTTCGGCGCGAGATTCGGCGCTTGGCCAGTTGCTTTGACAATGCAGGTCGGATACAAGTTTGCTTGAATGATTCTATGGTTTGTGTGTTTGCCTTTTCGAAGGGACGTTCCTCATCCTTGAAGCTGAACAACATTCTCCGAGGGTTGTTGCCTTACCTTGTGATGGGTGATGTTGCTCCTGCCTTGCTGTGGATAGAGACGGCCGCCAACTTTGCAGACCATCCTTCACGCTTCCGTCCACTTCCTCCTCCTTGCGTACCTCTAGGTTGGTTGCAAGATTTCGGCATCTTCGGACCTAACACCTTCTGTGGCTTGGAGGTGTTTGCAGGCTCTGCTCGGATCACTCACACCCATGTTCAGGCTGGGCCTCCTATGCAACCTTCAGTGGATGCTCCTCCATGTTCCTCTTTCTCACCACTGCGGAATCTTGAGGTGGACCTTGGCGCCCAGCTGGATATCCGGCAAGGAACGAGGAGGATCCCGAGGTGGCATTAGCGAACCGGCTAGGGCGGTGGGCGTTGGAAATCAGCACCCTGATAGTCCAGGCGAATGGCTTCTTTGTGCTCGAGCACCCCCGTGGCTCTGGGCCCTGGCCGAAATTGAACGCATGCAGAAGTTTCAAGGTGTTCGCAGCCATCATGTGGATATGTGCGCTTACAGCGGTGCCGTGAACTTGTCCCCCAAATCAGAAACCAACCACTTTGCTTTCACGTGCTCCCTGGGTTCTTCAAGTCCTTCGACGTTGTGCTGGGGATCATGTGCATGGTCGTCCTTTGCGTGGGGTTTGAGCTAAAGCTGCGGGTGCCTACCCCCAGGAGTTTGCGGTAATCCTTGCCGATGCCTGCTTCGCTTGGGCGTCAGGGAGGGCGGCTCAGTGAAAGGATTGTTACACCACAGTACCGGAGGCACCTGAAGGAGGCGGGGGATTGGGCCCTGGAAAAAGTGGCGGATTTGGGCGGTCGCCTAACCTCTAGAAGTTTGTCGCGGAGGGTGGATGAGTGGTTGGAACAATTGGTGGAGTGGTCGTATCGCAATGGTGAAAAGTTGTACTGGGTCACCCTGGGAGTCCTCAGCCTACAGAGGCGCTACAAGCTGTCGGCTCCTCTGCTTCCAATTACATGGTCAGCCATCAAGGCTTGGCGCCTCTTGCAGCCCCAATAACTTTCTACGTTCTCCGGTGTCTCGGAAGGGTGAATGGCACAGCTCCGCCACTGCGGACGGAGTGGATGTCCACAATGCTAGCAACTTGGCTTTCCTTTGAAGGGATGCTCCGTCCCGGGGAGGTTGAACGATTGATCATCTCAGATTTTTGTTTCCCAGAGGATGTGGAGATGTCTGCGGCGTGGGGTTAGTGATCACGATCAGACAGGCAAAAACACGCAGAGTTTGGGCCAATCAATTCACCATCGTCCAAAACCGGACTTTGGTAGGCTGGCTAAAGTGGTGGTGCTCGAGTTCCGGCTCGGCGCTCATTTTCTTCAACTCAGCCGTCGCAAATGGGGCAAGGATGCGCTGGAGAGCCTGCAGCTAGGCCAGTGCAGCCTTACTCTAGGGTCCCTGCGTGGTGGCGGGGCCGCTTCAAGACTGAGCAGAACTTGGGGTTGTTACAAAACGGCCGCGGCCTACTTTGACTACTCGGAGGCCAAGCGCTAGCCGAAGGACTGAAGTGCCCCCAGTGCTTGAACGTGCCCCTGCCAATGCCGCGGCTTTGGGTTCAGTGCACGCGGAAGCAGCTGGTGGGGTCATGCAAGCCGTCCATGCAGCAGCCAATGCCCTAGGATCAGAAGCTGTTGACGAGGGAGGCAGGAATGCTTCGCAAGCTCTTGAGGATCCTGAGGGGGCGGCTCAAGCCGCTCGGTGGAGGTCAGGCAGTGCTACGCGGCGCGTGACGTCCATGTTGGCTCGTGTAGCTCAGAGCCTGCGAGCCTGGGTGAATAATCCAGGAAGGTGGCCCTGCAGCAGCGCCTGGGCTTGCTCCAGTGCGACCTCGACCATTGCGAACTGGTGCTTCCCAACCGGACGGTGCCACTCAACGTGTAGATGCCCCGTGGTGGTCTTGGCGGCCCTCGCGCTGGAAGTGGTCAATTTTCTTCATCTTGGGGATCGCGGTGTTGTTCCCTCGGATTGTGGCTCTCTTGATCGCTCTAGTCATACGCTTGATTGATCGAGCTGTGATGGGACTTACCTTGCAAGTCCTAAAAGAGCTTTGGGCGCAGGCTCTTTTGGCCGCCGCCGCAGTGGAGGATAATTTTGCTGCGTGGTTGAACGTGCAGCTCGGGATAGTCATGGAGCCACCTCCTTTACTGACTCATGGGCCAGCTGTAGCACCGCAGGCTCCTGCAACTATGCTGCAGCCCCACCCAACCCGGCCCATTGATGTGCTGATTATTCTTCTCCTCGGCTACAACATCCGATTGGGATGGGGCGGTCAGGCCAGAATGGGATGAGTGAAACTCATGCAGCATCTTCGATGGCTTGATGGAAGAGTTTTTGGGCATCTTCGCTTCGATACGTTCGCTTCAGTGCCCGACCATATGTGTGTAAGACCTCGATTGACGCAAGCACGGGTCAAGTCAAAAAGGAGTGATGTGCAGTTCTTTCAGTCAGGGTTATCTCCAACTTGCCTTGAGGAGAACTACGAGGTGGGAATTAGGGTTTAGGGCTTCGGGGTTTCCCAAAATTAGGGCTGCCATTTTGGGGTCCCCATAGTAAAGACTATAGTATATTGGGGTCTATATTGGGGTCCCTTATTTAGGGAAATTATCTTATCTATATGAGCTTGGCCCGTTACCTTGGTTCTGAGCCTTGAACGTTTTTCCACTTATCCTTTCAGTGAAGTTTACTTGACCTTGGGCTTAGGAATTGAGCCGTAAGCCCTGCACCCAACGCTCTAGCCCTTAGGTCTCTTGCTTGTTAATAGTTTCAGTTGGGAGGGAGGAATGGAAGACAAATGGGAACTTCCACATTATGTAGGTAATGTAGGATTGGATCCGTGCAGCTTCGGGGTGGCTTCGATTTTTCACGATTCCGTTTTGACCATGCCCAAACCAAACTGTAAGCCACAAATTCGAACTCCCAGATCTTGAATTTGCAGCCGAAGCGCTGCAGGTTCACAAGGGGATGTAGGTGTGGACACAGGGTTCGTAGTCGCAATTCATCATCATCATCGTCTAACATTTTTCCAACCAACATCCATGTCTGGAGAACCCCAACAACCCAGGAAGCGTGCGTGGAGGAGGACGAGCTCAAAGAGTTCGTGCTCCCATACCTGGAGGACATGGGCTTTGCCAACCCTTTCATGGGGATTACTACTACTATATTATAGAGTATATTGTGGTTGTATAGGGGTTATGGAAAAGAAAATGGAAACTGCGACATAATAGGGGGCAGATAAGGGATATATCGGGGTTATACAAGGATCATGGAAAAGAAAGTGGCAATTATGATAATGGGGTTTAGGGTTGAGCCCTGCGGTTCAGGCTCTTCAAGCTTGCTCCCAAGCTCCATAAGGTCCGAAACCCTAAACCCTTAACCCCAAAACCCTTATCCCGTAGCCCCAACCCTTAAGTCGTGTAGATTTCGTCCCAAAAGCGGGGTTTAAGGTTTAGGATCTCCTAAACCCCAAACCCTACTTCTGCCTTCAAACACGAATTATTCTGCGGCTTTCAAACTTCATCCATGCGCCTGGTGGATCCAAACGGGCGCCTCAAGAATCAATCGCAGGGTTTAGGGTTTAGGGTTTTTGGAGATCCACACGTTGCCCAGTAGCATTTAGTTTCCGGCAATCCCACGCTCAAAGCACGGGCAATGCCGTACGGTCCCAGATCTTGGAGGGCAAGGCTTACCAGAGCATTCTTCTCATTCTAGAGCGAGTTCCTCAACCCTAAACACTAAGCCCTGGACCCTAAGCCCAAGCCCGAAGCTCGAAGCCCCAAAGCCTCAGCCTTAAACGTACGTAAAGCCTCAGACCATGACCCACCAGACCCTGGACTCGCAACCCTATATATACCCGTATATATTTGTAAAAGTTTTGTAAAAAAATTTAAGATATGTTGATACAACAGCCCGTATTTAATCCTGGAGGAGGCTGGCTTTAGTCGACTCCTGGATGGCCTTCTGCGGGCACTTTGTCCAGATGCTCAGCCAAGTGAGGAAGATCGTGCCAGACCAGGTGAGCATTCAAACTGGTAGGATTGAGGGCTTAGGTAGGGCTTAGGGCTGAGGGTGTGGGGCCTAGGGTTGAGGGTTTTGTAGCAAGGGTTTAGAGTAGATGATTTGGGCTTTTGGGACGCAGATGGGTTTTAGGGAGGCAGTGGCTTGAGAGTGTAATATTTCGGGTCAAAAAGCATTCGAGTGTGTAGAGTGAGTGCATCGCAAAACCCTTACACCCTAAACCCTTAAACCCTGAAGCCTACGTTTTGACTTAGACCCTAAACCTTAATCCTAAACCCTTAACCCCTTAAACCCTGAACCCCTAAATTCCGAAACCCAAGACCTTAAGCCCGCAGCCTGAGCCCCTGCACAACCCGTAATTGCCTGGCTGCACGAGCCACAAGTTTTTTAACCTTCAGGGTTCGGGGTCTCACAAACGAACCCTGTAAAAGGGGTTATTGCCTAAGGGACCCGTCTAATGGGTTGACTGCAGAGATGGATAGAGTTATGAGCGTAGGACCTCTATGGTTAAATGGGTAGTTCCCAAGATTAGGGTCCCGCTTCGGCACCCCTAAATATTAGGTGCCGTAATAGAATCTATACCCAAAGGGTGCCCATAGTTTTGGAAACAACCCGCACGACAAGTCTTTTTTTTCCTTGCAATAGCAAAATATGAAGGCCTACTGGCCTGAGGACTTTAAGAATCTGAATGATGCTTGGCTAGACGGACCTTGAAAACGTGCAACAATTCGAAGAGCAAACATCTGATTGCTGAGGGAAGACGGGTCCTTCAGAAATTTTATCATCTTGAACCGCAAAAACACGTGTAAATTGTTAGAATAGAACTCTCTGAACTTGATTTTAGACATCTAGAAATTGGGAAAGATACGTCTGGCGAACGAGCATTCAGATTTTTTTGCACTTCAAAAATTTGTAAGTATTCTTTGATTTCTCCCTAAACTTCAAAAGGTCCGTATCGCCAAGAGCATTCAGATTTTTGGAGAGTTTTTGTGGTAAATTTCAGATATTGGAAGACATAACAAATTCTGAATAGGACTCCTCTGATTCTTACTAGATTCAAGGGCAATCTTTTCTTTCCATTCGATTCTTCGTAGGAACTCTCCTTTTCTTTCTAAATACTCCGTGAGAATCCTCTCATTCAAACCTGAATAGGGGTCGTCTCAGTCCTATTAGATTTTCCCATTAGCTTCTAAGTAGGGGTTCTGAATAGGAGTCCTCTCATTCTTATGAGATTCTTCATGGTGGTCTTCTTAATACGAGCTCCCACTCAAATTAGATTCGGTTTATGAGCCGTGCGTGAGCCCTGTCATTCCTCTGGAGTCCGTTTGGCATCTGCCAGTGATGTTCTTCTGAGACATCGTAGATTCCCCGACGCACACACTTTTCAAGCTTTTGTCAGAAAAAAGGGAGTACTCACATCACAGGTAAGGGTCTACAGCAGTCTATGGCAAAGGAGCCATACGATCTGCAGTATTTTACATGGGACTACCTAAACCCTAAAAGCTACAACCCGAAACCCTAGCGTTTCGAGATCTACGGACCAAGGCTAAAAGCGGGTATACCATTGGGAAGTCCCGAACCAGGAGGGCTGCCTTTCGGGACTTAAAGAGAGGGTGCAGGCGGGCCTCTTTTGAGGGCGTTCTTGTTAGAAGCCTCCCAGTTGTGTAGGGGTTGGTTTAGACTAAATTCTATGTAAGCTCTATGTACCCTTAAATGACCCTGACTTACCTCTATGTAACCTTCATATGGTCCCTAAGCCACCATTCCCTAAACCCCAAACCCTAGAGACTAGACCCTAAACCCTAAACCCTAGAGACTAGACCCGAAACCCTAGACCCTAGACTCTACATGATGGCTGAGCTCCGTTGTCGGTGAGGCGACCATCTGTGTCACATTCCAGAGCTAACCTTGCATCTGACTCGCTCTGGAAGTCTTTGCTAGTTGTTTTTTGGGAGTAAGGGTCTGGGGTTTTGGGGTTTAGGGGTTTTGGGGTTTTGGGGTTACGGGGTTAGGGTTTAGGGGTTCAGGTGTTTAGGGTTTAGGGGTTTATGGGTCTAGGGCTTATAGGGTTTAGGGCTTATAGGGTTTAGGATGTGGGGGTTTAGGGTTTAGGATTTATGCTTAGGGTTTAGAAGTCTTCGCTAGTTGTTTTTTGGGATTAAGGGTCTAGGGTTTAGGGCTTAAGGTTGCGGATTGAGGGTTCAGCAGTTAGGATTTACGTCTAGGGTTTACGGTTCCGTGTGGGACTTTGGGAAAATTCCGATTTTCTCTTATGACTTACTTTTTTGCAGAGGGTCTCATTGATGAGTGTTGACTGGCAGCCTTCAGAGCACGAGCCTTTTTAGGTCCAGGGTTCAGAATTTAGGACCTTGAAGGTTTAGGGTTGGGTCAAAACTGTCGGGTCTAGAGTTTGAGGCTTTGGGTTTGAGGGCAGGTCTTGGGGTTTAAGGTGGGCTTACAGCTTTTGGATTGGGGGTTCGAGGTGCTGCATTAGGTTTGCGAGTAGAGGCTCTAGAGGTGATAAATTTGTCAGGAGGGTTTCATGTCTCCTGGCTCTTGGGCTCATAGGGTTCAGGGTTTAGGGTTTAGGGTTCACTACATTTCACGAAGGCATCTCTGAACCAAATCCTAAATCCTAACCCTTAATCCTGGGCATTGTATTCTGCAACGAAAGACCCAAGCGCTTCAGCCACCAGACCCTCAGTTCTGACTCTGCTGGATCTCCAGTATTGGGGCAATATCCCTAAACCCGAAAGCCCTAAACAGTTTTTTCCATCTTTGTTTCCATTCCCTATGTACCTAAGGTCAATCCCCACTATAGTACTAGCTCCTTGACATGGAGTTAATATGGCTTTAATATACCTAGAACAGTCCCCTGTAGTTTCCATTACTGGGTGGAGGATTGACCGAATATGTATCCCTGTTCAACCTAAAACCCTAAGCCCTAGGCCCTAAACCCTAAACCCTAAACCCTAAACCCCCAATATTTTTTGACCCAGGCTCTATGGCGGCAGCACAAAGTACCTATTGAAGGATGCCACGCTTCGACTGCAGAAAGGCCCAGGGTTCAGGGTCACCAGGAATATCTCAGGGTTTAGGGTTTGGGGTGTAGGATTTAGGGTGTAGGGTTTCGGGATAATATGGGGACTATCAGGGAGTTAAGGATTTGGGGTTTCGGGGTTTCAGGTTTCGGGCTTAGGCTTGAGTGTTTATGCTTTAGGCTTCGGAGTTAAGGCTTTAGGGTTTCGGATCTAGGGTTTAGGGTGTATGATTTAGGGTTCACGGCGCTAAGTCACTAAGCTTTGCACCCTAAACCCGAAGCCCTTAACCCTAAGCCAGCGTCCTAGGGCCTAAACCTTCGCTTAGGCTTCAAGAAGACGCGTTTCCCTGACAAGAAGCATGTTTCTTGACCCCCCTACAGCGAAGGGTCTCACTCACACAGCTCGATGTTTCGCTTTTCGGAACCTAGGACCTCTTGAGGGTTCAGGGTTTAAGGTTGAGGGTTTGGGGCTTAGGGTTCAGGGTTTAGGGTTTAGCGTTTAGGGTTTAGGGTTTAGAGTTTAGGGTTTAGGGTCGCTATGTGGATTCTTCATCATCCCGATCCTTAAGGTCCTTCAAGAAATCTTGCGAACAGGACATAGCCCCTAAGATCACCAAGGGTACCTTGTTTGTTGACCACCGCGCATCTTCGGTGGTTTCTCGTGGAGTATACGAGGACCCTCATATAATCATTATTACCCCTTGTAGGGTATCCTCAACCTTCGACAGCCCGCATTCCACACAAACCCCTTAATCCTGAACCTTGAGCCCTAAGTCCTGAATCCTAAACCCCAAACCCCCCAAACCCCTAAACCCAATCTGTCCCCCAAACCCTTCCAGAATCAGTACAGAGGCCGACGCTATGGATTGGTGGGCAGCAATGGCAGTGGCAAGACCACCTTGAGACTTGGTTTGAAGAAGGCTTAGCGTCTAGTTTATTGGTTTTGGGGTTTACTGGGTTAGGGTTTAGGGTCTAGGACTTAGGTTTAGGAGTTGGGTTAGGGTTAGGGGAGTTTTAGTGGGGTAGGGTTTAGGGTTTGAGGTCCGTAGGACGTAGGTTTAGGGGTTTTACGGGTTTAGGGTTTAAGGTCCATAGGACTTAGGCTAAGGGTGTTTACGGGTTTAGGGTCTAGGACTTTGCTTAAGGCGTTTTTTAGTTTAGGATTTAGGGTCTACAGGATTTAGGGTTTCGGATTTTTGCGGGTCTAGGGTTTTGGACCTAGGTTTAGGGTTTAAGCTTCAGGATTTCAGGCTTCTGGTTCGGCTGGAGGTAGGATTGATGCAGCATGTGGATTTGGCGATCTGTCCATTTCGCATGCGCTGGAATCTGCTCACTTGCAGGGCCATAAGTGACGGTGCAAGAGGTCGCAGCATCCACGACGCAATTGTGGTCCTATGAAGAATATAATATGGGGGCCTAAAAAATTGCCAATATCATTGTGAGATCCAGTACCATATGCCATAATTATACAAGGAATATGCAACCATAACATTGGTAATTACTTAGGCCCCTATACTAGGGAATGTCAAGAGCCCCTACCCTCTCAGGACTCAGCATTAGCCCAGAGAAGTCGCAACATCCTCAATGAAAGTGCGGTCCTGCAGCATCCCCATGTTTACCAACGCCGCCCAGACCCCCAAACCCTAAACCCTAAACCCTAACCCTAAACCTTAAACATTAAACCCTGAACCCTAAGCCCTAAACCCTAAACCTTAAGCCCTAAAACCCTAAACCCTACATAATAGCCTGCAAGTTGTATCCCAGACCTGCACTTTGGCTGCAGCTCTTATTCACTTTAAGCCTCGCCTCTTTGAGAGCTACTACGGAGCTATTTTGTTTGGAACGCACAGGCCATAGGGTGTAGGGTTTAGGGTTTAGGGTTCGGGATGACAACAGGCCATATGAGCTATAGTCTGAGCTCCTTTAAGGGAGGGGTTCTGTAAAGGATTGAATAGGGTTTAGGATTTAGGGCTTAAACTCCTTAAAGGGGGTTCTATAGGGGATTGTATAGGGCAGTAATATAGGGGTTATTCAGGGGGTTATTTGGAGTTTAGATTGTTATACTGGTGACAACAAGGCTGCCGGTGCTCTTTAAACTTTGAGCCCCAGCTAGCAGCTCAGCAAGAAGCTGAAGCAGAGGCCAGTGCGTTTGTCTTCCACAAGAGACAAGGACCATGAATCCATTGTAAAATCAATAATGTGCTCGCTTCGTTGCCCTTTTTATATCCTCTCTGTGATTACACAAGCCATAATCTAAACTCCTTAAAGTGGGTTATACAAGGTACTATATAGGGAATTACTATAGGTCTTATTAAGGGGGATACTAGGAGTTTAGAGTATGGCTCGCATGAATTGGTCCGTGGCAAAACTGCGGCTCTCACAGGATACTTTCACAGCGGGGCTCTTACCCTCCCGCAGTGGTTTAGCTGGTTTAGACCCTAACCCATTCTGTGTGTTTCAGTACTATCTTAGAACACAAGCGACTGGATGCAGCCAGGTGTGCTTTGGCTAGCTCACGACATGTTGGTTCTGCCTAGTGTGCACGCAGGATGTTTCCGGACTAAATGTACCCTATGGCGCTTGGCATGCACATGTATACTGCGGCATCTGCAGCAGAGTTGGGCGCCCGCCAGAATGTCTGGCGCAAAGCGAAACCCTCTCTCGCAGCGTGGGAAAGAAGCTTGGCCACCACCTCTGCGTAGAATCCTGAAACAGGCGGTGGCATGTGCCCAACATTCTCCTCAGCAGCATCGGCAGTGGTTTACTGTTTGGGCGCGCTGCTCGTCAAAGCTGCCCAGCATGTACAGCGCCAACCTTATCTGGTGCAATCCAGTCTTCCACTGCTTGCCCTGCACACCACGTCAACTTTGCGCATGCGGATCAGGTGCGCCCAGTCTCTCCTACCAGGACACAAGCGCGTGTTTGCGTGTTCGGGGGAGCATTTTACTGGCGTTGATGTCACAGGGGTATTCTTTTGAAACCCAGTCTGCAACCCCAAACCCTAAACCCAAAATCTTGAGCCTTAAATCCAAAACCTTGAGCCTAAAACTGAAGCTCTGGCCGTAGCCGCAATCCAAAAGCCTAAATGTTAAACCCCTAAACCCTAAACCCTAGAACCCTAAACCCCAAATTTCTTCGAGCTATCAGGATGGCTTCCATAGCCTTGGGGCATCTGGGCTTGGCAGAAGACCCGAAGTGCTGCTACATTCAGTACGAGGACTGACCTTGAGTTTAGGGTTTAGGGTTGGTGTGATATTGC
>CAJNIZ010048153.1:23616-33831 GCA_905231905.1 Symbiodinium pilosum | reverse complement strand
CCTAATATCCCCCTTAACAAGCCCTGTAGTAGTCCCCTATACAACTTGCTAGAAATAGTCCGCCTAAAGTAGATTGAATATGGGGTATATGGGGATCTTATTTTAATATACCCAAAGTCATATTCTACTTACTTAAGGGGGACTATACCCCCTTCCCGCGCGTTGGAGGTTGTAAGACACCATCCAACACGCCCCCAAAGTTTGGCGAGTACATTCGAATCAAATGTGCAAAAGACCAACAAAGAATATAAAAAAAATCATGTTCAGAAGTCTCCCTACTAGAACGGTCCAAGTACCCCATAATCATATACTTACCCAAAACCAATAGCACTGTTACTATTGCCCAAATCCTAAATTCCCAACAATCGCATGCTTGGACCTTCAGGGCAACAATTAGGAGCCGAGCCCCTGAAGCTGCACATTTCCCTAAACCCTAAACCCTAAACCCTATAAACTGCACATTGCATTCAGCCTTGTCAGACCTCGTCACCCCTAAGCCCTGAACCCTAACGACGGCCCAAGCACCCCTGTCGAGTCCGATAGAATGCCGTGTAATATTGGGGTTATATTAGGGTTATATAAGGATAATGGAAAAGAAAATGGAAACTTAGGGTTTAGGGTAGGAATAATGGGGTCATATAAGGATTGTTGCCTGATAAAGCTACATACCAGCTTTCGTGGTCCCCATGCGCATCCCTTATTTCATGAAATGCCAAGACAGCCCATAATCAATTCCAAGACCAAGAGAGTCGAGTCCAAGCACGACCCACCCTTAGAACATAGCTTCCAGAGTTCTCTACCGCAACAAGCCCCAAACCTTGAACCTCAGCCCTCACCTTGAACTTGAAGCCACAAAAAATGCACCGTAACGCCTGCACCCCAACGACTTCAGATCTGGAAGCCACGCAGGTCCACGTATGATAATATCTTCCTGTATACCCTTGGAACCATATGGGCACAATGCAAAAGCCTGTGTGCATGTGTGTGAATATATATATATATATCATATCTACGTAATTACATGTATATACAGGGGTATTTGCACACATGCATGCGTGCATGCATACATCCATCATACATCCATGCATGCATCCCTCCATCAGTCCATCCATCCATTCGTCCATCCATCCCCCCGTCCATCCATCCATCCATGCAGACATGCATACACACATACATGCCTACCTACATACCTACCTACATACATACATGCATGCGTGCGTACATACTTATATGCCCATCATGTATACAAGGGTGTTTCCATTTACAGCCACTCTCATTCGCCTATCTCCATAAATATACACAAGTACGTATGAATGTGTGTATATATGGTAATTTCCCAAAATGAGGGGACCCCAATGTAGATCCCAGTATACTATAATCCTTATTATAGGGACCCCCAAATGAGTACCCCTAATTTTGGTAAACTACCATATATATCTATATATATATATATGCATTCCCATACATGTATTCACATCCCTGTATACCCTTCAGATCTCTTACCCCAACCCGTGAGGAGCTCCAGTCTCTCAAGGACTGCAATACCTTGGTTCATACACCGTCTGAATGTGGGGGGATTTAGGGTTAAGGGTTTAGGGTTTAGGGTTTAGGGGATTTTTGAGGATGGGATACGTGAGATGTATGGGTTTAGGGATATGGGTTGAGGACTTAGGGTCCGGTAATAGACCTTAGGGGTTTCCAGTCCTCTTGGTAGGGACCGTAGTGGTTTTTGGTGTATATAGGGGATCGTCATTTTTGAAAAATACCATGTGGGTTAGAGGCGGGGAAGCAGGGGTGAAGGGTTTAGGGCTGTGAAATGGTGGTTTGGCGTTAATGTTTGGGGTTCCTGCAAAGGAGTTTGAGGCTAAAGTTTTGTTGTCAAGGATCGTTTCAGGTTTAGGTTTCAGGTCCGGGGTGTTAGAAACAGGGGTATTACATTGACGGGCCCTAGTACCGAGGGATTGCAGATTTGCAGTAATTCAAAAACTCCGAGGTGTGCACGTATGTTCCAAAACTATTGTCCTTGTGGGGGGAACTCCTTCATCTCGCAAATTGCGGGATTAAGAGGGGGAGGCACAACGCCATGTCGTCTCCTAGTCATAGGTGGACTCACCCCAAACCCCAAAGCCCTTAAACTCGGGAAATCCTCACAAACCTTAAACCTTGAAAAAGCCAAAGCCCAAGCACTCAATCCAAAACTCGAAACAGACAAAACTCTGAACCGTGCCGCTTTGAATGGGACCTTCCATACGGAAGAAACGCCGATGTAGACCCCCAAGTATTATAATCCTTATTGTAGGACCCCGAAAAAGGTACCTTAAACTTTGGGAAACAAACCCTGAACCCCAAATCCTGTACCCCAAACTCTCAACCCCAAACCCTGAACCAGACCCTTTTTAATGGAAGCCTCGAATTCCGCATGTCGCAAACTTTAGGATCCACGCTATCAGGATGAAACTGCTAGCTTTCCAGGATGTACCACGTTGGGTTTAAGGGTCTAGGATTTAGTGGGTTAGAGGTTTAGGATTTTGGTTTACTGTTTAACGGTTTAGGTGTAGGGTTTAGGGCTTAGGTTTTTGGGGCTTAGGGCTTCGGGCTCTGGGTTTCGGGATCAGCTTAGGGTTCAGGGTTCAAGATAGGGGCAATCATGCAGAGTTTCATCCATCTACGTAGGCGGGAAGCAAGTAGAATGCAGCATGCCTCAGTCATTTCAGCAGTTTCCTGCACCGACTGATTGGTGCTTAGATTGGAAGTGGGGGAGGGAAGAATACAGGTACTGTTACCCACCACTCCCCCTCAAGCACTGGTAAGTCAGGCTTTGCCATTGTAGGTAGAGGTCTTCGCATCTACTTCATGCGCGGGCGTTGTTGTGACTCGAAACCCCTCAAACCCCTGAAGCCCTTAAAACCCTTAAAACCTCTAAAGCCCCTTAAAACCCCTGACCCAGCAACGGCAGACATCTAGGGTGGGACATCTGTCTGATGAGGACCAATCTTGAGGTTCCAAATTGGCTTAGCAAGGGTCGGTCTGAAACTCCTCATACTCTAAACCCTAAACCCTGGAACCTTTAACAGCCAACCTGCACGCGGTCGAAATGAGAGCTGAGAAAAAGTTAAACCAGAGCCATAAATGCTAAACCCTATAATAAACTCCCTTCTTGTGATCCTTCTGCCCTAGACCTTCAACCTGAAACCTCTAAACCCGAAACCCAAAACCTTAAACCTTTGAACCCTACCTAGACCCTCCAATCTAGAACCTTTTTAAATATTCCTAATAAAAGTCCTACCCAAAAACTATAACAAACACCAAAAGGACACACATTGGAGGCTCCAGGTAAACCCTAAACCTCCAAACCCTAAACCCTAAGCACTTTGGCAGGACAGACTTCAGTTAGTTGCTTGGCGGTTAAGGGTTTAGGGTTAGGGGTTTGGGTTTAGGGTTAGGGTTTTGGGTTCAGGGAGTATGTTTTAGGTCTTGTGACTTCATGACGGACCGGAACAGAAAACACAAGTTTTGGAGGGTGGCGGGTCTAGGGCATGGGGGCAGGATGAAGCTACAATACAAACCCTAAACCCTAAACCCTAAACTTTGGGTACTCCCCCCCGAGTAACAGGCTATATTAGGCGTCCTATTCAGGGCTATATTACATAACCATATTACAATGATTATCCAACTGTTACTGAGGGGGGGCAGTACCCAACCTAAACTAAAAGGATCCATGCCCTCATTCCTTGCCAGCAAGAGACTATGAGAGGCAAGATCAGGGCTTGGCCTGGGATCGGCGGTCGTGATGACTTCCCTTCCTCTCCCACCCACATGGTTGACATGTACATTCCTGCTTGACTTTACTATACCACGGTATTATATTCCCCATGGGTAGGAAACTTAGGTTCCTGCAGGGTTTTTAATATCCACCATACCACCCCTAAACCCTAAACCCTAAACCCTAAACCCTAAACCCTGAACCTTAAACCTACCCCCAACTATCAGCTTGAATGAGCCCTTGTTGTCTTCAAGGAAGCCTAAGCTGTCAAGGGGGAACTTCGGGAAGAGTCGCATTAGGGTTTAGGGTTTAGGGGGGATTTTATAGGGTTTAGGGTTTAGGGTTTAGGGTTTAGGGTCTAGGGTTCTCTATGGGGTTCTATAAGGATTGTATACGGTCTAGGGTTTCCTATGTATATGTGGGGGATGTCAGCATGTCTGAGTTAGGCTTCGGGTTGTGGGTGTAGGGTTTAGGGTTCTGGGCTTAGGTTTGGGTTTGAACGCTTCGGATTTTCAGCGCTAGGGTAGGTTGGAGGGGGGCCGATTGACATGTATTGTTGGTGGCTCTATCAGGAATACATGGGGAGTGAGGGCAATACAAAAGTCAAACCCTAAACCCTCAACCCTAAACCTTAAACCCTAAACCTTAAACCCTAAACCCTAAACCTCAAACCCTAAACCTTAAACCCTAAACGTTTCAAGCCTAGCCCTGTTCAAGCCAAACCTTGTTTAGTAGGAGTGCTTGGGCCGAGGTAAGAGCCGCTAGGTAAATGGGGTTTAGGGGTTTAGGGGTTTAGGGGTTTAGGGTTTTAAAATGGAGGGATGCTTTCCCTAAGGGTCCAAGGACCCAAATAATAGGGCCCCTTTAAAGGGGTTATAGGTGAATAATATAGGGCCATACGGGGACTATGTAAGGGTCCAAGGACCCAAATAAAAGGGCTTTAGGCACCAAATACTCTAATATTAATGGTATTTGGGCCCTAAATACTAAAATGTTAATGGTACTTTGGCCCTAAAACCCTATTATTTTGGTCCTTGGGCCCTTAGGGTTAGGGATCCTGGCGGCCCTCCTTACAGGGATTATTTCACGAGACTCCCATGGAACCTAAACCCTAAATCCCTAACCCCAAACCTCTAACCCCAAACCCCTAAACCCGACATAAGCCGCTAGACCTAAACCCCTTACCCTAAACCCTTCGATGCAGAATTGTGGAGAATTGGAGCGGCGGAAGATCTAAAAGGTAGAGGGATGCCTTTTAGGTGCGTCTAAGAGCTTTCCGACTTGTGGGATTTAGGGTAAGGGTTTTGGGTTTCAGGGTTTGGGGTTATTACCCCGATTATGGAGAATCAAATGGAACATGAAATGGAAACTGGATTTCATGCAGGGATACCGTAGGGCTTGAACCGTAGTTTCAACATCCTTCTGGCTTACCCTGAGGGTCCAAGGACTCAAGTAATGAAGTTTTAGGCCCCAAGTACTATTATGTTAATGGTATTATTTGGGCCCTAAAGCCCTATTATTTGGGTCCTTGGACCCTTAGGGTTAGGGTTTCTTTCTATTGGGGGGGCCTGCTGGAAGTAGTGAGGACGATGTTTCTCCCCGTAAAGGGGCGGGTGTGGGTCACCAAACACGCTTGATTAAGAGTCCTTGACTGATTGGTTTCCCTCAGCCACCCACTAACCCCCCCCACGTAAGCCTCAAGCCCTGATCTCCCTAAACCCCATAATCTTGACATTCCAAGAGCTGACCATGAATATTCAGGGTGCTCAAATTTAGGGTTTTGGGTTTAGGGTTTAGGGATGCGTTTTAATCCCTCATGAATCTCTAGCGCCGCTAGGGCACGGATGACAAATCCCAGCCGAGGTCCATGAAACAGAGCTCAGTGCGGCCAGAGGGGAGGCACCAGGGTTTAAACAGGGCGGTATAGGGTTACCAGGGTTTAGGGTTTAGGCTTACCTGGTTTTCTCCTGGGATTTCGGGCTTAGTGCTTTCTGACTAGGATTCAGGTTTCAGGGGTAATGGTTTTGTAGGTTTTGGGGGGGTTGTTTAGGATTTCATGCTGGACCTTCTTTTAAGTGTGCGCGCCCCAAGCAAGTGGAGGCGCGCCCAAGCACAAACCCCCCCCTACCTTCCGTACAAGTAGAATGGTCAGTCAGAGTAGTAGTATTTGTGCCAGTACTCGTCTTTCGAGCAGCATCAGCAACCAATGCCCGGATACGGGATCAGGGCCTTGGGCTTCATCATGAACATCTTAATTACACCGCCAGAGCATCCTCCACATCCTGTAGTAGTCTCTCCAGGTATAAAGATAGACAAAATCACATACAGGGTACCAGAAGGGGTCAGCTACAATGATGCTGGCTGGATATGATTTCTAAACAAGCCTTCGTTGCTGTGAGCACTTACCTGGATCACTACCTTGGCCCTATAGATCCGCACACTACTTCACTTGACCCTACACCCTAGACACATGCCGGTATGCCCCAAAACTCCTGTAAACCCTAAATCCTAAACCCTAAACCCGAAATTTGTATCACTACAGTCCAAATCCTAAGCCGTTGATCTGCATCTCTAGACTCCAAGCCATGTGACTGACCTGGCGTACGGTTTTTGATTGAGGGTTTATGCTGTAGGGTGGGTTAGGGTTCAGGGTTTAGGATTTAGAGTTTAGGGTTTACGCTTTAGGGGTTTAGGTCCGTAGACCGGTCCATCAGACCGTAGATGATGTGTTCATCTCCGTAGATTAGGTCCCAGCCCGTGCCCGTTACACCCTGAACCCTGGATTTGTATATCTTTGCTCCTGCGCCTTCACCACACTGCCGCACATCTTTACGCCGTGCATCGATAGTCTATCAGACGAAAGGCTTCATTGTGGGGAAAGTCTTTGCTGTTGCCATACTTTACATGACACACAGAAGTGGTTCATGGGGATGCGGTGGGGTTTTATCTTGCCTCTGCCTATCAATTTTAATCACAATACAGGTGAGAATAGTAATGAAGTCGTGTTTGGCTCAACCACCCTAATGCCCCCTACCCTAGACCCCCAACCTTAAACCTAAACCCTAAAATCACAAACGTGAAATCCAAACCTTCAGCCGTAAATTCCGCTACCTGTATGCCTCAAGACAAGACCCCTGGTATAAACTCCTAAACCCTAAACCCTCAACCCTAAATCGTAAACCCTAAACCCCAAACCCTGAATCCTAAATCCTAAACCCTAAACCCGAAACCCTAAACCCTAAACCCTAGCAGGCGTCCAAGAAGAAGGTGGTATCCATGTCGTCTGCAGAATGGCCTGAAAGGAGGTGGGTTTAGGGTTTAGGGTTTAGAGTTTAGGGTTTAGGGTTTGGGGTTTAGGGTTTAGGGTTGTGTCTTTGAAAGTTCGGTTTTTCAATGTCGTAGAACATCTAGCCCTCAGCTACGCAGGATTTAGAGGCAAGTGTGAACATATCCCCGAGCATACCTGTATTGCGGACTGCAAAGGTATATAACTACATTTAAGAAGAATCACTAATGGCCTCAAACGCATATGAGCCGTGGCCTAAACTGTTTAAAGGGGGGTTATGTAGGGGATTACATCAAGCATTATTGTAGGGCTTATTAACGGGGATGCTAGGAGTGAGACTAAAGCTCATATAGTGCAGCCAAAAGTGGCTGAAAGGTTAGATATTTTGGAGTTTCAGGATCGGCAGAAAAAGATGTTTTCAGAGCTTCATGCACCGGTTCGTGTAATGCAGGGCTCCTGCATATTTACTTTTGTTGGTCCCAAGTTTTTCATATAGTTATGGAAAAGAGAACTTCAAATGCGCCTCAGAAGCTTTTCTGGATGTGACATATGTTTTCAAGCTGAGGATTTGTCTTATTTTGGAGTTGAGCGCTTGGCGGATTTCGCTTACGGCGAGCAGCCTCGAATTTCATGTAGACCTACGCAAATCGTGAGTCAAAACTTGCCGTGCTGCCCCTAGGCACCAAGCCCATAACCTCATCCGAAAACCTGAGCCGGCTATAGTCAGACAGTCTGGACCCCTTTAAAAGGGGCTATATAGGGCTGCGACAGGAGTTATTAAGGGGGACACTAGGAGTTTAGACAATGGATTGCACTAGGGGAACCTTGAAACCCTAAACCCAAACCCTAAACCTAGTCGGATAGTGACAGTATAACAGGAGAAGGCACAGCAACAAGAATGGTGATAGTAACAGTGAAAGTACGTGGAAAAGCCACAGTGAAAGTGAAACTAACAGTAGCAGACCATTCAACGCAAGGGTCACAGTGAGAGTAGAAGTACAAGTAAGAGCAATAGTGAAAATGAAAGATAACAGGTAAAAGTAAGCACGAAAGTTTGAGGAACAATTTAAGGCGGACGTGAAAGTTACAGTACAACCAGTCATGTTTTTTAAAATAACAGTTAAAAGCACACATGAAACTAAAACTAAAAGCAACACAAGAAAAGCTACAGCGCAAACTGACATCGGATATCGATAAACCGAAAAGAACGTATACACATTGAACGTCAGAGTAATATCAACACTTATGCTAGGACTCTTGATGCTACAAATCCTGCATGGCCATAGCATACTTAGCTTAGGTGGACCCCCCACCCAGCAATAGTGACTACTTGTGATAGTAAGGATTATATTAGGGCCCACTTATGTTCCTATTATACCACTGTTGCATGGTGGGGGGGGGGGGTCCTCTTAAACCCCAAACCCTAAACCGTTAAACCCCGAAACATTAAACCCTAAACCCTTAACCCTACCCTTTGCACCATAGGTTTAGGGCAAGTTGGGTCAAGCGCCTGATCAGGCCTGATGACGGAGAGCTTCCAGTCACTCTCCAGAGCCTTGTCATCATCTCTGGAGCAAATGGAAGGGATGCTTTCTACTTTTGGGGTATGGGATTTGTCATATCTATGCAAAAGGCATTTTTTTCCTAGGGTAATGTGGGTTAAAATCTTTCCTACTGGGCATAGGTTTAGGTTTTAAGTTTGAGGGTTTAGAAAGGGTGTTAGGGCATAGAGTATGGGGTTTAGGTTTTGGGGTGTAGGGGTTAGGAGTTAGGCTTTAGGACGTGGGGTTTAGACTTTTGGGGTCTTGAGCTTAGGGGTTAGGATTTAGGATTTGGGTAACTGCCCATGCCCTATCCTCCATCTCATCCACACATACTTCCGCACGGAATGCTAGCTGATTTTTTTCGGATTTTTGGTGGTGTGTCTGAGTAGTTCTAGATGCCTAGGCTCTGCTCGTACCACGAGATCTAAAACGTGAAGATTGATCAGCACGAGACCATTGCTTGGTGTAGGTGGGGTTGAGTTTCCTAAGCCCTAGCTCCTAAACCCTGAGCCCTAAACCTTTAACCCTAAACCCAAGTCAGGGCACCTGGCATTGCCCTAAGCCCTACACCTGGCGGTAGGGCTTGATGTGGGTTTATTTCGGGTTCGGGTTCATAGCCTGGCCTACTTTCTGGTGGCTTACGGGTTAGGGCTTCAGGGTCCCTAAACCCTAAACCCTAAACCTCAGAGGAATCGTATGTCAGGATTGGTATGAGACCTGATTTAGAGCCCACTCCTGGCGTTTCATTCCTCCACTCACAAGTAGTCAGTTCCTCGATTCCCTACGCAAGGGTTTATGGTTTAGAGCTAATTAAGGGTTGAGGGGGGCTTTGAAAGGATTGGACAAATAAAAGCTACTACCATGTTATGTAAAGTTTAAGGTTTTGGGCTTAGGGTGTAGTCACGGGGGACTTGGATTGATGAAAGAACATCCCGCACCCCCCACCGTAGGTGCCTACAATTACCTTGAATGCGCCCCTGAGCGTAGATGTGTCTCCCGCGCTTAGGCCTGTGTGTTCCTGTCTCAGGACACGCTGGGGCTCCAAAGGAACAAGTCGCAAATGTATACTTTGAATTTTAACGGATTTTGTGGGCAAGACCAGCACTTGGGTGGGCAAGATCAGAAACTTGGTGGGCAAGGCTGTAGGTAAGGTCACCTAGACTCTGCCCACCAAATTTTTCCTTGTCCGCCACACGTGTAACCTTGCCCATCAAATTTATGATCCGACATGAGCATGGTCATACATCTCCCTAAAAGACCCAAATAAGAGGGTTTCTAGGGCCCAAATACCATTGATATTGCAGTATTGGGGCCCTAAAACCCCATTCTGTGGGTCCTTGGACCCTTAAAGTTTGATGGGCAAAGTCATAAATGTGGTAGGCAAGGTCATGGGTGGAACCTCAGGACCCGGGGCCCCCAAGCCTAGGGTTGAAGGTTGAATGGGCGCTTTGAGGATGATGAAGGGTGGGGTGGGAGAAGGAACTACAGAGCAGCGGGAAGATAACACCAAAGCTTAGGGTTTAGGGTTCAGGGCGTAGAGTTAAAGGTTTAGTTCATGACAAGTGAATGCTTGGACTTGAGATGCTGAACCCCAAGCCCGAAACCCTAAATTCCAAGCCCTA